>CM073598.1:291300-418800 GCA_037074985.1 Solanum bulbocastanum | reverse complement strand
TCGTAAATGTCTAAAAATGGCCAAATATTACGTAAATGCCCTTAAATGGCCAAAATATCAAGAAAAGTACATAAACAATACAAAAATGCATTAAAAAATTTCAACTTGCACTAATGACCTTAGAATATCATGACGAATAAAAGAAAAAAGCTTTACTTCTTTTTGTAAATGTCCGAAAATGGCCAAATATTACGTAAATACCCTTAAATGGCCGAAATATCAAGAAAAATACATAAACAATACAAAAAACGCCTAAAAAAATTTGACTTGCACCAATGACCTCAGAATATCGTGAAGAATAAAAGAACAAAACTTTATTTCTTTACATAACTTTCCGAAAATGGCCGAATATTACGTAAATGCCCCTAATTGGCCGAAGAGTCGAGAAAAATACATAAACAATACAAAAAACGCCTCAAAGAAACCTTAGAATATTGTGACGAATAAAAGAATGAAACTTTACTTCTTTTTGTAACTGTCCGAAAATTACCGAATATTATGTAAATGCCCCTAAATAGCCCAAAAATCAATAAAAATACATAAACAATACAAAAAATGCCTCAACGAAATTTCGACTTGCACCAATGACCTTGGAATATCGTGACGAATAAAAGAACAAAACTTTACTTCTTTTTGTAACTGAACGAAATGGCCGAAGAATCAAGAAAAATACAAAAAATATACAAAAAATGCCTTAAAATTATTTTTACTTACACCAATGATCTTAGAATATCGTGACGAATAAAAGAACTAAACTTTACTTCTTTTCATGATTGTCCGAAAATAGCTAAAAATGGCCGAAAAATCAAGAAAAATACATAACCAATTAAAAAAAAGGCTAAAAAATATTTCAACTTACCTTAGAATATCGTAACTATTCTTAAATGGTTGAATATTACATAAATGCCACTAAATAGATGGAAAATCAATAAAAATGCATAAACAATACAAAAAACACCTAAAAAAAATTCAACTTGCACCAATGACCTTAGAATATCATGACAAATAAAAGAACAAAACTTTATTCATCTCATAACTGTCCGAAAATGGACAAATATTACCTAAATTCTCCATAAATGACCGAAAATCAAGAAAAATACATAAACAATTCAAAAAAAATGCCTCAGAAAAATTTCAAATTCACCAATGACTTTAGAATGTTATGACGAAAACTAGATCAAAACTTTATTTCTTTTCATAACTGTCCGAAAATGGCTGAATATTATGTAAATGCCCCTAAGTGACCGAAAAATGAAGAAAAATACATAAACAATACAAAAAAGCCTCAAAAAAATTTTGACTTGCACCAATGACCTTAGAATATCGTGACAAATAAAATAACAAAACTTTACTTCTTTTCTTAAAAGTCCAAAAATGCCCGAATATTACGTAAATGCCCCAAAATGGCCGAAAAATCAAGAAAATACAAAACAATACAAAAAACGCCTCAAAAAATTTCGACTTGCACCAATGACCTTAGAATATCGTGACAAATAAAAGTACAAAACTTTACTTCTTTTTGTAATTGTCCGAAAATGGCGAAATATTACATAAATGCCCCTAAATAGCCGAAAAATCAAGAAAAATACATAACCAATACAAAAAACGCCTTAAAAAAATTTCGACTTAACCCAACGACCTTAGAATATCATGACAAATAAAAGAACAAAAGTTTAATTCTTTTTGTTACTTTTCGAAAATGGCCGACTATATCCTGAGTTTACGATATTTTTGATTCATTTCACTTAAGTGTTGTGTGTGTCCAGGGCCATATTGTATTAGGAATTAATTTTTTTGTGCTATATTTTGCAGGAAATAGGCTTGAACGTGGAAGTGTGAGATGACAGCTAAAAATCTACAGAAAGAGCTACCCACGGAGGTGACCTACGGACCGTCGCTTGGCCTAAAATGGAGACTTACACCAATGACCTTAGAATATCGTGACGAATAAAAGAATAAAATTTTACTTCTTTTCATAACTCTCCGAAAATGTGCAAATATTACGTAAATACTCCATAAATGGCCAAAAAATCAAGAAAAATACATAAACAATACAAATAACGCCTCAAAATAATTTTGACTTGCACCAATGACCATAGAATGGTGTGACAAATAAACGAACAAAGCTTTATTTCTTTTTCGTAACTGTCCAAAAATGGCCGAATATTATGTAAATGCCCCTAAATGGTTGAAAAATCAAGAAATAAACATAAACAATACGAAAAAGCCTTAAAAAAATTCGACTTGAACCAATGACCTTAGAATATCGTGACGAATAAAAGAACAAAACTTTACTTCTTTTCATCCCTGTCCAAAAATGGCTAAATATTACGTAAATGCTTGTAAATGGCCGAAAAATACATAAATAATATAAAAAACGCCTCAAAAAAATTTCTACTTGAACCAATGACCTTAGAATATCGTGACGAATAAAAGAACAAAACTTTACTTCTTTTTCGTAACTATCCGAAAATAATTGAATATTACGTAAATGCCCTATATGGCCGAAAAATCAAGAAAATACATAAACAATACAAAAAAAACCTCCAAAAAAATTTCAACTTGCACCAATGACCTTAGAATGTCGTTACAAATAAAAGAACAAAATTTTACTTCTTTTCAACACTGTTCGAAAATGGCCAAATATTACGTAAATGCCCCTAAATGGACGAGAAATCAAGAAAACTAAATAAACAATACAAAAAATGCCTCAAAAATTTTTGACTTGCACGAATGACCTTAGAATATCATGACGAATAAAAGAACAAAACTTGAATTCTTTTCGTAACTATTCGAAAATGGCTAAATATTACGTTAATGCCTTAAATGGCCGAAAAATCAAGAAAAATACATAAACATAAAAAAATCGCCTCAAAAAAAAATTAACTTGCACCAATGACCTTAGAATGTCGTGACGAATAAAAGAACAAAATTTTACTTCTTTTCATAACTGTCTGAAAATGGCCTAATATTACTTAAATGCTCCTGAATGGTTGAAAATCAAGAAAAATACATAAACAATAAAAAACGCCTGAACAAATTTTGACTTGCATCAATGATCTTAGAATATCAAGATGAATTAAAGAACAAAACTTTACTTCTTTTTGTAAGTGTCCGAAAATGGCCGAATATTACGTAAATGCCCCTAAATGGCTGAAAAATCAAGGAAAATAAAAAACAATACAAAAAAACGCCTAAAACAATTTTGACTCGCTCCAATGACCTTAGAATATCGTGACGAATAAAAAAACAAAACTTTACTTCTTTTCGTAACAATCTGAAAATAGCCGAATATTACGTAAATGCCCCTAAATGGCCAAAAAATCAAAAAATACGTAAACAATTCAAAATACGCATCAAAATTTTGTTTGACTTTTACCAATGACCTTAAATTTTTTGGCAAATAAAAGAACAAAAATTCACTTATTTTCATAATTGTCCAAAAATGGTCAAATATTACATAAATTCCCCCTAAATGGCCGAAAATTCAAGAAAAATAGATAAGCAATAGAAAATAAGCCTCAAAAAATTTCAACTTGCACCAATGACCTTAGAATATCGTGACGAATAAAAGAACAAAACTTTACTTCTATTTCGTAATTGTCCCAAAATGGCTGAATATTATGTAAATGCCTCATAAATGGCTGAAAAATCCAGAAAAATACATAAATAATACAAAAATTTCTAAAAAACTTTTTGATTAGCACCAATAACCAAAGAACATCGTGACGAATAAAAGAACAAAACTTTACTTCTTTTCAAAACTGTCAGAAAATGGCCAAATATTACGTTAATGCCCCTAAATGACCGAAAAATCAAGAAAAATACATAAACTATACAAAAAACATGTCAAAAGAATTTTGACTTGCATCAATGACCTTAGAATATCATGACGAATAAAAAAACAAAACTTTACTTCTTTTTGTAAATGTCCGAAAATAGGCAAATATTACGTAAATGCCCATAAATGGTCGAAATATCAAGAAAAATACATAAACAATACAAAAAACGCCTCAAAAATTTTACACTTGCACCAATGACCTTAGAGTATCGTGCGAAATAAAAGAACAAAACTTTAATTCATTTCATAACTGTCTGAAAATGGCCGAATATTACTTAAATGCCCCAAAATTGTCGAAAAATACAGAAAAATACATAAACAATACAAAAAATGCCTCAAATTTGACTTGCAACAATGACCTTAGAATATCGTGACAAATAACATAAAGAAGCTTTACTTCTTTTCTTAACTATTCGAAAACGGCTGAATACTATGTAAATGCCCCAAAATGGCCGAAAAATTAAGAAAAATACATAAACAATACAAAAAACGTCTCAAAGAAATTTTGACTTGCACCAATGACCTTAGAATATCGTGATGAATAAAAGAACAAAACTTTACTTCTTTTCGTAACTAAACAAAAATGACCGAATAATACGTAAATGCCCTTAAATGGCGGAAAAATCAAGAACAGTACAAAAAGGATACCAAAAAATTCCTCAAAAGAATTTTACTTACACTAATGACCTTAGAATATCGTGATAAATAAAAGAACTAAACTTTACTTCTTTTCGTAACTATCCGAAAATGGCCAAATATTACGTAAATGCCTCTAATGGCCAAAAAATCAAGAAAAATACAGAAAAGATACAAAAAAGCCTAAAACAATTTCGACTTACACCAATGACCTTAGAATATCTTAAGGAATAAAAGAACTAAACTTTATTTCTTTTCGTAACTATCTGAAAATGGTCGAATATTACGTAAATGCCACTAAATGATCGGAAAATCAAGAAAAGTACATAAACAATACAGAAAACTCCTCAAAAAAATTTCGACCTGCACCAATGACCTTAGAATATCGTGAAGAATAAAAGAAAAAACTTTACTTCTTTTCATAACTATCTGAAAAATGCGCGAATATTACATAAATGCTCCATAAATAGCCGAGAAATCAAGAAAAATACATAAAAAATACAAAAAACGCCTCAAAAAAAATTGACTTGCACCAATGACCTTAGAATGTTGTGACGAATAAAAGAACAAAACTTCATTTCTTTTCATAACTATTCGAAAATGGCCGAATATTATGTAAATACCCCTATATGGCCGAAAAATCAAGAAAAATACATAAACAATACAAAAAACGCCTCAAAAAAATTTTGACTTGCACCAATGACCTTAGAATATCGTGACGAATAAAATAACAAAACTTTACTTCTTTTCTTCACAGTCCGAAAAAGGTCAAATATTACGTAAATGCCCCTAAATGGATGAAAAATCAAGAAAAGTACAAAACAATACAAAAAATGCCTCAAAAAATTTTGAATTGCACCATGACCTTAGAATATTGTGACGAAAAAAGAACAAAACTTTACATATTTTTGTAATTGTTCGAAAATGGCCAAATATTACATAAATGCCCCTAAATGGCCGACAAATCAAGAAAAATACATAAACAATACAAAAAAAGCCTCAAAAGTTTTTTGACTTTCACCAATGACCTTAGAATATCGCGACACATAAAAGAACAAACTTTACTTCTTTTTGTTACTTTTCAAAAATGGTCGAAAAGTATTACATAAATGCCCTGATATTCCGTGTGTTTTATTGTATTTTTGATACATTTCACTTAAGAGTTGTGTGTGTCTAAGGCCATATTGTATTAGGAAATAATGTTTTGTGTTATATTTTGCAGGAAATAGGCATGGATGTGGAAGTGTGAGATGACAGTTGAAAATCTGCAGAAGGAGCTACACGGAGGTGACCTATGGACCGTAGGTCCAGTCACGGTCCATCGATGGGAGGCGTAGATAGAGCATCAGGGAAGTCTGACCAAGTGTGGATCTACGGATGCAAGTGACAGATCGTAGGTCGACCCATGGGCCATCCTGCACATTCGTTGAATGATTCAGAGAAGTTGAAGTTCTAGTACCTAATGAAATTCCTAAGTGTGGAGCCACGGAAGAGGACCAACAAACTGTAGGTCAACCTACGGTCCGTTCTGCACGTCCATCGATCATTTATGAGATTGAAGGTTCCAGCCTCTGCAGGGAAAAGTCTGAGTGTTAACCAACGGAGGGGACCTACAGACCGTAGGTCAAAGTCCCCGATCAAAGCCGCGTTGAGAAAGTTTATTTCCTTATTTTGTTTCCTTTTTGTTTAGGACATGTTTTTCTATAAATAGGGTATGTAAACCTCGTTTTTTGGGGGTTAGAAACTATTGTTTACTTTTAGTTCTTGATATTTTGTTGGGAATTAACTTGCAAACTTTGGCAATTTGATTTTCGGATTTCGGTTTATAAGATTTGTGCTTTGAATTTCAATTGGAGATTTCGGGTTTCTTCTACTGTAATCGTAAGTTCATGAATTCTTTTTATCAAAATATGAATTGTGTTCTTTCAAGCATGAGTACCTAAATCCACAACTAGGGTTGTGGGAAACAGGAGCAATTAAAAATGTATAAATAATAACTAAGTAATTCTTGAATAGTGTTTATACATGTATTGGCAATTCTTTCGCTTAGAAGTCTTTTTAATGGTGCGCAACGTTAGAACTCGCCTTGTTGCTACTTGCCGGACCAAGAATATAGCTAACAAGAAAAGAATTATCAACAGAGATTTAGTGTGATACTATCTAATAGTAATGTCAATTGGTGCGAGGGTGAACACTAAGTCATACATTGATGTGATGTCTAATCTGAGGTAAATGTAAGGGTAAGTAAATTATACACACATAGTCGGACCAAGGTGCGGGTTGAAATTCCCTATTTGCAATCACTTAGGGATACATAACTTACCAACTTATCATGTAAAACACTAGGAAAGGATAACTATTATTTGGATTACCGCGTTAAGAGCTTATGGGGAACACATACACCCTCGTTTTTCTCTCTCATTGATAACAACAAAGTTTGAATATTGCTCACTTGTTACTTAAACAACAATCAATTATTTGCTTCACAAATCCCCGCCCCCACTTTAGTTACTTGTCTCGGAAATAACTTGAATAAATGGATATAATAGTGAGTTAAGTTTAATCCTGAACTATATTCCTCGTGGGATTGACCCCAACCTACAAGTTGGGTTCTTTATTTGACGACGACTGCTTATACTTCTTTAGGGGAGTGTAATTTAAGCGTATCAAATTTTGACGCCGTTGCCGAGGAGTAAGGATTTTGGATTAAGTTTAACTACATTATTGAACTTTAGTCAATTATTTCCTAATGTTACATTTTCTTTTGTTTTTGTTTTCTTCAGGTTTCCAGTCTAGTATATGCCAGGTACATGGAGTCAAGGCGAACCATTAACCCCATACGATCCAGAGTTGAGCAAAACTTTGAGAAAGGTGAATAATCAAAGGGTCCATAATAATCTAGTTATAGAGAAGCCTGAGGAACAAGTGAATAATGAGAACGCTCATGTTCAGGGTGATAATCTACCTAGAGATGCATTGAGGATCCAGAACCCACCTGAACCAAGATTGCATGATAATTACAGGGTCGACTTCAATACCGTTGAATCTCAAGGACCTATTGTTCTCCCTCATCTACCTCCAGGGCATACATTCGTGATGACTAGCAGTTTGAGGTAAATGCTTACAGCAAGGGGTTTGTTCTCTGGTATGACTTCAGAAGATCCGCATGGGCACATGGCTAAGTTGAAGAGTGTTTGCAAGAGTTGTGTGGGTCGACCAGAGTTGGACATGAATGTCATAGGGTTGAGAGTCTTCCCTCTATCACTGACCGGAGATGCTGCAGTATGGTTTTATGAGCTTCCGTACAACTCAATTCACACATGGGATCAATTACACAAGGTGTTCATGGCCAAGTACTTTTCATTGTCTAAGAAGCTAAACAACAAAGATAAACTCAACAACTTTGTGGCACTACCTTTAGAGTCTGTGAGTTCATGGGATAGGTTCATTGCATTCATAAGAAGTGTTCCGAATCATCGCATTGATGATGAGTCACTGAAGGAGTATCTCTACAAAGGTCAGGATTACAATGGTAAGGTTGTGCTTGATACTATCACTAGAGGATTGTATGGTGAGTGCACTTTTGAGGAGATCGTAGAGAAGCCAGAGAAAATTTCTCGAAATAATAAAGCATGGAGCACTAGAAAGTCAGACACTAGAAGAAACATTTTTGCAGTTCAAGCTACACCTAGTCAATTTGTTGATGACATTCATGAGAAGATAGATCAGATGAGGAATAAACTTGGGTTGGTGTTGAAGCATGTTAGCAGAGGTGCAAAAATGGTGAATGCGGTAAATTACTTGACTAGGACTCCACCACCACCAGTTGAGGAATGCTACTATGAGAAGGATGCTTACTTGGTGAATGATCAGATGGGGGGTTTCTGAGCCAACGCTCAAGGTTCCAATTTGGATAATTGGCACCAAGGTCAAGGAAACCAAGGTTGGAACTATGGTAACTACAATCGAGAGGGTCATTATTTCCAGGATGGGAATGACAATCACAACAACAACTACAAGTGGAACAACTATGGCAACAGAAATAAGAGAGTTGAGCCTTATGTTCCACCTGCAAATCGGGAATCTGGAAATAAGGAAGTTGGGGGTAGTATGTAATGTATTGAGGTTATGATGCAGAAGATGATGAAGAAATTTGACACAACTGATGAGAATGTAAAAGAGATGTGAAACGACTTGTCTTGAATTGGTTAAAAAGTTGAGGCTCATGCAGTGTCAATCAAGCAACTAGAGTAGCAGATGAATCAGTTGTCCACTACAGTAAACCCACATTAGCATGTATGTTATAGTAAACCCACGTCAAAAATGAGACAATTGTATGGCAGTCACTACTCGAGGGGGTAAACAGACCATTGATCCACCCATGTTGTCTGAGGTTGAAATTGTGGTTGAAAAAGATGATGAGAGATTGAGGTTATAGGAGAGTCCAAGAATGCTACAGAGAAGGAAGTGGAGATAACCCAAAAAGTTGTTCCCATGCCTAGACCTCCACCTCTATTCCCACAGGGTTGGTAAAGAAAAATGAAGAAGGAAAATACCACAGGTTTATTACTATGTTGAAACAACTTTCCATCAATGTTCTGTTGATAGAAGCTTTGGAGCAAATGCCTGGGTATGCGAAATTTATGAAAAATTTGGTGACTAAGAAGAGGGCCGTCAGTTTTGAAGATGATGATAGGTTGCAACATTGCAATGATATTTCTACTAGGTCACTTGTGCAAAAGAAAGAGGATCCTGGTGCTTTCACTATTCCTTGTACCGTCGGGTTGTTGCATTTTGAGAAGGCGTTGTGTGATTTGGGTGCTAGTATTAATCTGATGCCATTTTCTATTTACAAGAAGTTGGGTTTAGGGGCCCTAAAACCGACTGCGATGCGATTACTCATGGTCGATAGAACTACGAAGAAGCTCATTGGTGCTTTCCAAGATGTACTGGTGAAAGTGGAGACGTTTATTTTTCTAACGGATTTTGTGATACTCGACTATGAGGTTTATTTTGAGGTTCCCATCATACTAGGGAGACCATTCTTTGCGATTGGGTGTGCCTTGGTCAATATGGAGAAAGGGCATATGAAGATTCGATTGAATAGTGAAAAGGTAACTTTTAATATTTGTAGGTCCATGAAGTAGGACAGCGATCTCAAGTCAGTGTTAGTGATGAATCATATTGTGGAGTGAGGTTCTAATGTGTCTATTGAAGAGAGGTTGGGTGTTGATGCACTTGCAGCGGTAATGATGAATTTTGAGGGTGATGGTATTGAAGACTATGATGAGTTAGTTTCCGCACTTGATAGGTTCGAATTTCATTTGAAATCGAAGAAATTGGAGTTAGATATAAAGAATCGTGAATCTACACCCGCAAAACCATCTGTAGAATAGGCTCCAAAATTGGAGCTTAAGGCTCTACCATCACATTTGAGGTATATATTCTTGGGGAGAGATGGGACTTTACCGGTCATCATTGCGACCGATTTGAATGCGGTACAAGGCATTGGTTTCTTTGTTGAAGAGGTTCAAGCGGGCAATTGGGTAGACTATTGCGGACATTATTGGGATTCCTCCTAGCATTTGTTCTCATAAAATCCAACTCATACCGGATCACAAGCCTAGTATCGAGCCCCAAATGAGACTAAATCCTCCTATGCAAGAGGTAGTGAAAAAGGAAATCATCAAGTGGTTGAATGTTGGAGAGTATGCATGGACTACCGAAAATTAAATGCTTAGAAAAAAAAGGATCACTTCCATATGTCGTTCATGGATCAGATGTTAGACCGCCTTGCTGGTAAGGGTTGGTATTACTTTCTTGATGGTTATTTGGGCTACTATTAGATCTTCATAGCTCCAAAAGACAAAGAGAGGACCACCTTCAATTTCCCTTATGAGACTTTCACCTTCAAACGGATGCCATTTGGGTTGTGTAATACTCCAACGACCTTCCAGCGTTGCATGATATCAATATTTTCTGATATTGTGGAGGACACTATTGTGGTATTTATGGATGATTTCTCTGTGGTAGGTGACTCATTTGATGGTTGTTTGGATAATTTTGCCGAGGTACTTAAACGGTGTGAAGAGTGCAATCTTGTGCTCAATTGGGAAAACTACCACTTCATTGTAAAAGAGGGGATAGTTCTGGGTCATCAGATTTCTGAGAAGGGTATTGAGGTTGCTAGAGTTAAAGTCGAGGTGCTATAAAAGCTTCCACCACCTATCTCTATTAAAGGTGTTAGAAGTTTTCTTAGGCATGTAGGCTTTTATAGGAGGTTTATTAAGGATTTCTCCAAAATTGTACACCCATTGTGCAAATTGCTCGAAAAGGAGTATAAGTTTGATTTTGATGATGCTTGTCTGAGAGCATTTGGAGAGTTGAAAGCAAAGCTAGTTTCCGCACCTATCATTATTTCACCGGATTAGGGCAACCGTTTGAAGTGATGTGTGATGTGAGTGGAGTGGTGCTTGGTGTGGTATTGGGATAGAGGCAAGAGAAGATTCTTCATCTTATTTACTATGCTAGCAAAGCTCTGATTTGGCTCAAAAGAACTATATGGTGACTGAAAACTCCTTGCTGTTATTTTTGCATTCGAGAAATTTTGATCCTACTTGCTTGGTACTAAGGTCATAATGCATACTGACATTCTACATTGAGGTATCTAATAGCTAAGAAGGATGCAAAACCGAGGTTGATTAGATGGGTATTGTTGCTCTAAGAGTTCGATTTTGAGGTGAAAGATAGAAAGGGGTCAGAAAATCAAGTTGTGGATCATTTGTCCAGATTAGAAGAGAAAGTTATGCTCAAGCTTGATGCCTTTCCAGATGAATAGGTATTGGCTACTTCTCATGATCTGATTCCTTGGTTCACAGAACTTGCTAACTACTTGGCAAGTGATCTGGTTCCATCGGATTTGTCTTTTCACTAAAGGAAAAAGTTTAGGCATGATGTGAAGAAGTTCTTTTGGGAAGAGCCTTATTTGTTATGTATTTATGCTGATGGGATTATTCATTGTTGTGTGCCTGAGGTAGAGATTATGACTATACTAGAGGCGTGCCATTCATCGCCTATTGGTGGGCATCATAGTGTATTCGGACTGCGCATAATATTTTACAGTGTGGGTATTACTGGCCTACCATCCACCAAGATGCTCATGATTTCGCCAAGTCTTGTGATCGTTGCCAAATTGAAAGAGGAAATTCAAAGAGGCAAGAGCTACCTATGAATCCAATATTAGTGATTGAGTTTCGATATGGGTCTTTGACTTTATGGGTCCATTCGTGAGTTCACATGGGATGAAGTATATTCTTGTTGCGGTTGATTATGTGTCGAAATGGGTGAAAGCAATTGCGCTTCCAAACAATGAAGGGAAAAGTGTCACCGCATTCTTGAAAAAGAATATCTTCTCCATATTTGGTACACCTAGGGCGATTATCAGCGATGGAGGTTCCCACTTTTGTAATAAGTTGTTCAAGGCGTTGGTAGAGAAATATGGAGTCCGTCACAATTTAGCCACTCCTTACCATTCACAGTCTAGTAGGCAAGTTAAAGTGTCCAACAGAGAGATAAAGCAAATCCTTGCAAAGAGTGCGAATGCAAATAGAACTAATTGGTCAAGGAGGTTTGATGATGCTCTATGGGCCTATCGCACCGCATTCAAGACTCCCATAGGTATGTCCCCTTACTAACTTGTATATGGGAAGTCTTGCCATTTGTCGGTAAAGCTAAAGTATAAGGCTATATGGGCGCTAATGAAGTTGAATTTGGATTGGGGCACCACATCAAGTCAAAGAGTGAATGACATGAATGAGCTTGATGAGTTTCTCCTAAAAGCTTATGAAAGTTCAGCCTTGTACAAGGAGAAGATGAAGAAGTAACATGATCAAAAGATTGAAAAGCGTGAATTTGTTGTGGGTGATATGGTGCTTCTATTCAACTCAAGGTTGCGCTTGTTTCCTGGCAAGCTCAAGTCCAAGTGGGCCGGGCCATTCATAGTCACTCAAGTGTTTCCACATGGAGCGGTCGAGCTAGAGAACAAGGAGAGAACAATGTTCAAGGTGAACAGGCAAAGGATCAAAGTCTACATGGGGAAGTTGGACAGTTAGCAAGAAGTGATTGAGGCCTATTAACTTGATGAAGTCTGAGTAATAAGGAGCATGCGTCATACCGCGACGTTAAATCAAGCGTACAATCTAGCCAACTATAGATTTTTCTTTTTGATTTAGGAGTTTCTTCTTTTATTTTAATTTTTGTAACTCTTTAAATAGGTGTTTTATTTTTGTATTATAGCAACCGAATGGTATGACCAAAATTAATAAGGCTTCGTACACCCGCGAAGATCAGTTCTCCCCTCTCACTTTTAAATTCACCAATGAGTAGCTTGAGAAAGACCAAGAGAGGGACCAAAACATGGCAAAGATGATGACACAACTAGACATTTTGGCCAAAAACGTCATGGGAGTTGGTGCTAGAAATGTCAATGTTGTGGGTGTGGGGTGTGTAAACCCCAATGAGGCCAAGTTTGTAGTGTTGTACAATGAGGAAGTGAACTTCCTAGCCAATCAATAAGGAGGTTATCGTGCTAACTACCCAAGGAAAGGTGGTAACCAAGGTTGGAATATGATAATGAAACAATGTGCCAAGAGTGTGTGAGAAAATTTGAATGTTCAAACACTATGTGCCAATCTAGAACTTGCCCCGTTGGTCCTGCTAAGATAATCTAAGCTAGAAGTTGGGAAGTGATCTTAGGCCCTTATTCAAATTAGTCCACTTAAGCCTAAAATGATCCAACAAATGAAATTAATGTTCCCTTTGATCCAAATGTTTGACCCTAAGATATACCATTTATTTCAATTCACCTAACTCACCTTTCCTGAAATAATTGCTTTGGCCCCCGTCCCTCCTTGGATGCGTGCACCTTGACTTAGTCCAAAAGCCTCAGTTGAAGGTGGCTAATTCAAAAGTTACCTTGATCTTGGCCCTGGTCCGACATCAAATGTTGTGCACCTCAACTAATGCTAAACACATAAGTTAAGGGTGGCTGTGAAAAAAGGAAACTGAAAGGAAAAAAAGGGGTATTAAAAGAGTTGTGTGTTGAAGAGAAACTGAAAAGGAAAAGATGTGACTTTGTGAAAAAAGAAGAAAAAAAGATTATAAACAAAAGTGCTGAAAGAAATAAAGAAAAATAAAGTGAAAGAAAAAGAAGAAAGAGAAAAATAACAGCCATAAAGTCAGAAGTCACATCTCTATTGAAAAGAGTCAAGGAAAAGAAAGTAAAATGAAAGGATGTCAAAAATAGGTTGAGAAAAGAGGTAAAAAGCCAATGTAATGTCAAAGAGGGCAGAAAGTCACTAATAAGTACCCAAATGTACCACACCTGACCCCGAGCCTATGTTACAAGTTAATAAAGTCCTATAGTGATCCAAGCAACTAGTTTGGAGAGTCTAAGCAATGGAAATAAGGGCAAACCTATGGTATTGAGCACTAACTATACTTGAAGTCGCTTCTGAGCGTGAGTGTTGAACAAATCCTAAAACTTGAAATTCATAGCTCTTGTGAGTGAAAAAGGATTTCTTTTGAAGTGAGGGCACTATTTACATTATTGGAAAATTGATACCTTGGTGATTGTGAATGGTGTATGTTGAGGTATCTGTTGGTCGATCTATGTCATGTTTTGATCGGTATGAGTTGGTTTGTTGAAGTCTAAGAGAAAATATTTGCACTGAGAAAATGGAATGGATTGAAATCACCATGTGATTGCTTGAGTTTGTATGTCTGCTTCTACACAAGTGTCGTTTAGAGTTTTAGTGTGTCGCTTGAGGACAAACAACATGTTTAAGTTGAGGGTGCTGATATACCATGAGTTTACGGTATTTTTGATACATTTAACTTAAGAGTTGTATGTGTCTAGGGCCATTTTGTATTGGAAATAATGTTTTATGTGTTTTGTTTGCAGGAAATAGGCTTGGATGCAGTTGAGTGAGATGACAGCTAAAAATTTGCATAAGTGGCCACTCACAGAGCGACCTACGGACCGTATGTCCTGTGACTATCCATCGATGGGTAGGTGTAGATAGGATCATCAAGTAAGTCTGACCAAGTGTGGAACTACGAAGCGATCTACGGACTATAGCTTGACCTATGGGTAGTCCTGTATATCTGTCGAATGTGTTCAGAGAGTTGAAGTTCCAGTACCTGATGGAAATCCTAAGTGTGGAACCACGGAAGAGGACCCACTGTACATCTGTTGCTGATGATCAGAGAATGATGGTTCTAGGTACTGAAGAAAGGTTCTAAGTGTAAACCATCGGAGGGGACCTATGGACCATAGGTTGAACCACGATTCGTAGGTCGAGTCATCGATCAAAGCTGCATCCCAAAAGTTTATTTCCTTATTTTGTTTCCTTTTTGTTTAGGACATGTTTTTCTATAAATAGGGTATGTAAACCTCGTTCTTAGGGGTTAAACATTATTGTTTACTTTTAGTTCTTGATAATTTCTTTGGGAATTAACTTGAAACTTTAGCAAATTTGATTATCGAATTTTGGTTTATAAGATTTTTGCTTTGAAATTCAGTTCAAGATTTCAGGTTTCTTCTACTCTAAACGTAAGTTCATGAATTATTATCATCCAAACATGAATTGTGTTCTTTCAAGCATGAGTAGCTAAATCCACAACTAGGGTTGTGGGAACATGAACAATTAACAACGTATGAATAATAACTAAGTAATTCTTGACTAGTGTTGATGCATGTATTGGTAATTCTTTCGCTTAGAAGTCTTTTTAATGAGTGCATGAGTTAGAACTCGTGTTGTTGCTACTTGCCGGACCAAGGAGGTTGTTAATAAAAAAAGAATTATCAATAGAGATTTAGTGTGATACTATCTAATAGTCTAATATCAATTGGTGTGAGGGTGAAAACAAAGCCATACATGGATGTGATGTCTAATATGAGGTAAACGTAAGGGTTAGTAAATTATACACACGTAGCCGGACCAAGGTGCAGGTGAAATTCCCTATTTGGAGGACCAATCACTTAAGGATACCTAACTTACCAACTTTGCATGTAAAACACTAGGAAAGGATTACTATTATTAGGATTACTGCGTTAAGAGCTTATGGGGAACGCATACACCCTAGTTTCTCTCTCTTATTGATAACTCAAAGTTTGAATCTTGCTCACTTGTTACTTAAACAACAATTGATTATTTGTTTCCAAATACCCCCTCCCAACTTTAATTACTTGTATCAGAAATCATTTGACTAAACGAATATAATCGTGAATGAAGTTTAAGTCTGAACCATATACCTCGTGGGATCGACCCCAACCTACAAGTTGGGTTCTTTATTTGACAACGGCTGCTTATACTTTTTTAGGGAAGTGTAATTTGAGTGTATCCAGCATTTGTATAATATTAAGCCATTTTTAAAAAGTTACGAAAATAAATAAAGTATTGTTCTTTTATTCATCACGATATTCTACGGTCATTCGTGAAGGTTGACATTTTTTAGGCCTTTTTTGTATTATTTATGTGTTCTTCTTGATTTTTTGGCCATTTAGGGGCATTTACGTAATATTTGGCCATTTTCGGGCAGTTACAAAAAGAAGTAAAGTTTTGTTCTTTTATTCGTCATGATATTATAAGGTAATTGGTGCAAGTTGACATTTTTTTGAAGCATTTTTTGTATTGTTTATTTGTTTTTCTTGATTTTTAGGCCATTTAGGGGCATTAATGTAATATTCGTCCATTTTCGGACAGTTAAAAAAAAAAGTAAAGTTTTGTTCTCTTATTCATCATGATATTCTAAGGTCATTGGTGTAAGTCAAAAAAAATTTTGAGGCATTTTTGAATTGTTTGTGTTTTTCTTGATTTTTCGGCCATTTATGGGCATTTACATAATATTCGGTCATTTACGGGCAGTTACGAAAAGAAGTAAAGTTTTGTTCTTTTCTTTGTCATGATATTCTAAGGTCATTGGTGCAAGTCAAAAAAATTTTGAGGCATTTTTTGTATTATTTATGTGTTTTTCTTGATTTTGCATCCATTTAGGGGGCATTTTACATAATATTTAGCTGTTTTCGGGCAGTTATGAAATGAAGTAAAGTTTTGTTCTTTTATTCGTCGCGATATTCTAAAGTCATTTGTATTGTTTATGTGTTTTTCTTGATTTTTCGACAATTTAGGGGCATTTACGTAATATTCGGCCATTTTCGTGAAGTTACTAAAAGAAGTAAAGTTTTGTTCTTTTATTCGTCAAGATATTCTAATGTCATTGGTGCAAGTGGAAATTTTTTTGAGGCGTTTGTAGTGTTTATTTGTTTTTCTTGATTTTTCGGCTATTTAGGGGCACTTACATAATATTCGGCCATTTTCGAGCAGTTACGAATAGAAGTAAAGGTTTTTTCTTTTATTCGTCAAGATATTCTAAGGTTATTGGTGAAAGACGAAACATTTTTGAGGCATTTTTTATATTGTTTATGTGTTTTCCTTGATTTTTCGACCATTTAAGGGCATTTATGTAATATTCAGCCATTTTAGGACAGTTATGAAAAGATGTGAGGATTGTATCATTTATTTGTCATGATATTATACATTGGTTCAAGTAAAAAAAAATTGAGGTTTTTTTAGTATTGTTTATGTGTTTTTCTTGATTTTACGGCCATTTAGGGGCATTTACATAATATTCGGCTATTTTCAGGCAGGTACAGAAAGAAGTAAAGTTTGGTTCTTTTATTTGCCATGATATTCTAAGGTTATTGGTGCAAGTCGAAATTTTTTGAGGTATTTTTTGTATTGTTTATGTATTTTTATTAATTTCTTGGCCATTTAGGGGAATTTACGTAATATTCAGCCATTTTCGAGTAGTTACGAAAGAACTAAAGTTTTGTTCTTTTATTCGTCACAATATTCTAAGGTCATTGGTGCAAGTAAAATTTTTTTTTAGGCGGTTTCTTGTATTGTTTATGTATTTTTCTTGATTATTCGACCATTTTGGGGAATTTACGTAACATTCAACCATTTTTGGGTAGTTACGAAAAAAAGTAAAGTTTTGTTCTTTTATTTGTCATGATATTCTAAGGTCGTTGGTGGAAGTAGAAATTTTTTGGGGTGTCTTTTGTATAGTTTATGTTTTCTCTTGATATTTCGACCATTTAGGGGCATTTACGTAATATTCAGTCCTTTTCGAGAAGGTATGAAAAGAAGTAAAGGTTTGTTCTTTTATTTGTCACGATATTCTAAGGTCAATGGTGCAAGTGCAAATTTTTTTTGTGGCATTTTTTGTAGTGTTTATTTGTTCTTCTTAATATTTCGACCATTTAGGAAATTTACGTAATATTCGGCCATTTTCGGGCAGTTACGAAAAGAAGTAAAGTTTTGTTCTTTTATTCGTTCGATATTCTAAGGTCATTGGTGTAAGACGAAATTTTTTTGAGGCGTTTTTTGTATTAGTTAATTGTTTTCCTTGATTTTTCGACAATTTAGGGGCATTTACGTAATATTCGGTAATTTTCGAGCAGTTGTAAAAAGAAGTAAAGTTTGTATCATTTATTCGTCATGATATTCTGAACGCATTGGTGCAAGTCAAAAAAAATTTTGAGGCGATTATTTGTATTGTTTATGTTTTTTTCTTGATTTTTCAGTCATTTAAGGCATTTATGTAATATTCGACCATTTTCAGGTAGTTACGAAAATAACTAAACTTTTGTTCTTTAATTTGCCATGATATTCTAAGGTCATTGGTGTAAGTCAAAAAAATTTTGAGGTGTTTTTTGTATTGTTTATGTGTTTTTCTTAATTTTTCGCTCATTTAGGGGATTTTTTTTTTATACTCATCCATTTTCGCGCAGTTACAAAAAGAACTAAAGTTTTGTTCTTTTATTTGTCATGATATTCTAAAGTCCTTGGTGCAAGTCAAAATTTATATCAGGCGTTTTTTCTATCGTTTATGTGTTTTTCTTGATATTTTGGCCATTTTTGGGCATTTACATAATATTCAGCTATTTTCGAGCAGTTATGAAAAGAAGTAAAGTTTTGTTCTTTATTCGTCACGATATTCTACGGTCATTGGTGCAAGTGAAAAAAAATTTGAGGCATCTTTTGTATCGTTTATATGTTTTTCTTGATTTTTTGACCATTTATGAGCATTTACGTAATATTTGGATATTTTCGTGAAGTTACAAAAAAAAGTAAAGTTTTGTTTTTTTATTCGTCACGACATTCTAAGGTAGTTGGTGCAAGTGGAAATTTTTTTGAGGCATTTTTTGTAGTTTAGTTGTTTTTCTTAATTTTTCGACCAGTTAGGGTCATTTACGTATTATTCAGTCATTTTCGAAAAGTTACGAAAAGAAGTAAAGTTTTGTTCGTTTATTCGTCATGATATCCTAACGTCATTGGTGCAAGATGAAATTTATTTTTGGCATTCTTTGTATTGTTTATGTTTTTTTCTTGATTTTTCGGCCATTTAAGGGCATTTACGTAATATTTGGCAATTTTCAGACAGTTACGAAAAGAAGTAAAGTTTTGTTCTTTTATTCGCCACGATATTCTAAGGTTGTTGGTGCAAGTCGAAATTTTTTTAAGGTGTTTTTTGTATTGTTTATGTTTTTTTCTTGATTTTTCGGCCATTTAGGGGCATTTACGTAATATTCAGCCATTTTCGTGCAGTTACGAAAAGAATTAAAGTTTTGTTATTTTATTCGCCACGATATTCTAAGGTCATTGGTGCAAGTCAAAATTTTTTTGAGGTGATTTTTGAATTGTCTATGTGTTTTTCTTGATATTTGGCAATTTAGGGGCATTTATGTAATATTCAACTATTTTTGGAAAGTTACGAAAAGAAGTAATGTTTTGTTCTTTTATTCGTCACGATATTCTAAGGTCATTGGTGTAAGTCGAATTTTTTTGAGTTGTTTTTGTATTGTTTATGTGTTTTTCTTGATCTTTAGGCCATTTAGAGGCTTTTGCGTAATATTTGGCAATTTTCGGGCAATGAGGAAAAAAAGTAAAGTTTCATTCTTTTATTCATCACGATATTCTCAGGGCATTGATGCAAGTTCAAAAATTTTTTAGGCGTTTTTTGTATTCTTTTTTATGTGTTTTTCTAGATTTTTCGTACATTTAGGGGCATTTAAATAATATTCAGCCATTTCCTGGTAGTTACAAAAGAAGAAAAGATTGTATCATTTATTCATCATGATATTCTAAACTCATTGGATCAAGTTTAAAAAAATTGAGGGATTTTTTTGTATTGTTTATTGTTTTTTCTTCATTTTTCGGCCATTAAGGGGCATTTACGTAATATTCGGTCATTTTCGGGCAGTTACGAAAAAAAGTAAAGTTTTGTTCTTTTATTCGTCACGATATTTTAAGTTCATTGGTGCAAGTCGAATTTTTTTAAGGCGGTTTTTATATTGTTTATGTGTTTTTCTTGATTTTTTGATGATTTAGGGGCATTTATGTAATATTCGGCCACTTGCGGACAGTTACGAAAAGAAATAAAGTTTTATTATTTTATTCGTCATAATATTCTAAGGTCATTGGTCAAAGTCGAAATTGTTTTAAGGCATTTTTTGTATTATTTATGTGTTTTCCTTGATTTTTCGGCCATTTTCGAGCAGTTACAAAAAGAAGTAAAGTTTTGTTCTTTTAGTTGTCACGATTTTCTAAGGTCATTGGTGCAAGTCAAATTTTTTTGAGTTATTTTTGTATTGTTTATATGTTTTTCTTGATTTTTAGGCCATTTAGAGGCTTTTATGTAATATTCGGTCATTTTCAGGCAGTTACGAAAATAGGTAAAGTTTTATTCTTTTATTCGTCTCGATATTCTAAGGTCATTGGTACAAGTCAAAAAATTTTGAGGCATTTTTTGTATTGGATATGTGTTTTTCTTGATTTTTCGGCTATTTAGGGGCATTTACGTAATTTTTGGCCATTTTTAGGCAGTTATGAAAAGAAGTAAAGTTTTATTCTTTTATTCATCACCAAACTCTAAGGTCATTAGTGCAAGTCAAAAAAATTTTAAGGAGTTTTTTGTATTGTTTATGTGTTTTTTTCTTAATTTTTCGGCCATTTAGGGGTATTTACGTAATATTCGATCATTTTCGAGCAGTTACGAAAAGAAGTTAAGTTTTGTTCTTTTATTCTTCACAATATTCTCAGGTCATTGGTGAAACTCAAATTTTTTTTGAGTCGTTTTTTGTATTGTTTATATGCTTTTCTTTATTTTTCAGCCATTTAGGGGCATTTACAAAATATTCGGCTATTTTTAGTCATATACAAAAAGAGATAAAGTTTTGTTCTTTTATTCGTCATGATATTCTAAGGTCAATGGTGCAAGTCAAAAAACATTGAGGCGTATTTTATATTGTTTGTGTTTTTTCTTGATTTTTCGGCCATTTAAGGGCGTTTACGTAATATTCGGCCATTTTCTGGCAGTTACGAAAAGAAGTAAAGTTTTGTTCTTTTATTCGTCTCGATATTTAAAGGTCATTGGTGTAAGTTGAAATATTTTTGAGTCTTTTTGTGATGTTTATGTGTTTTTCTTGATTTTTCGGTCATTTAGGGGTATTTACATAATATTTGTCCATTTTCGGGCAATTGTGAAAAGAAATAAAGTTTTGTTCTTTTATTCGTCGCGATATTCTAAGGTTATTGGTGTAAGTCAAAAAAAAATTGAGGCGTTTTTTGTATTGTTTATATGTTTTTCTTGATTATTTGGCCATTTGGGTATGTGCGTAATATTAGGCCATTTTTGGGCAACTACGAAAAAAGTAAAGTTTTGTTCTTTTATTTTTCACGATATTCTAAGGTCATTGGAGTAAGTCCAAAAATTTTGAAGGCGTTTTTTGTATTGTCTCTGTCTTTTTCTTGATTTTTCGGTCATTTAGGGGGATATACTTAATATTCTGCCATTTTTGGGCAGTTATGAAAAGAAGTAAAGTTTTGTTTTTTTATTCTTCAGGATATTCTAAGGTCATTGGTGCAAGTTGAAATTATTTTGAGGCGTTTTTTAATTGTTAATGTGTTTTCTTGATTTTTCGGTCATTTAGGGGTATTTACGTAATATTTGGCTATTTTTGGATAGTTACGAAAAGAAGTAAAGTTTAGTTCTTTTATTCGTCACGATAGTCTAAAGTCGTTGGTGCAAGTCCAAAAAATTTTAAAGCGTTTTTTGTATTGATTGTGTTTTCCTTGACTCTTCGATCGTTTTGGGGCATTTATAGAATATTGGGTCATTTACGGACAGTTACAAAAAGAAGTAAAATTTTGTTCCTTTATTTGTTAGGATATGCTAAGGTCATTGGGGCAAGTCGAAATTGTTTTGAGGCATCTTTTGTATTGTTTATGTGTTTTCTTGATTTTTGGCCATTTAGGGGCATTTACGTAATATTCGGCTATTTTCGGGCAGTTACAAAGAGAAGTAAACTTTTGTTCTTTTATTCGTCCTGATATTCTAAGTTCATTGGTGCAAGTCAAAATGTTTTTGAGGTGTTTTTTGTGATGTTTATGTGTTATTCCTTATTTTTCGACAATTTACGTAATATTCGGCCATTTTCAGGCAGTTACGAAACGAAGTAAAATTTTGTTCTTTTATTCGTCACAATATTATAAGGTTATTTGTGCTAGTCGAAATTTTTTTGAGGCATTTTTTTTATTGATTGTGTTTTTCTTGATTTTCGGCTATTTAGGGGTATTTACGTAATATTCGGTCATATTCGAGAAATTACGAAATGAAGTAAAGTTTTTTTTTATTCAACACGATATTCTAATGTCATTGGTGCAAGTTGTAATTTTTTTGAGTCGTTTTTGTATCTCTATGTGTTTTTCTTGATTTTTCGGCCATTTAGGGTGATTTATGTAATATTCGGCCATTTTCAGGTAGTAACGAAAAGAAGTAAAGTTTATTTCTTTTATGTGTCACGATATTTAAGGTCATTGGTGTAAGTCGAAATTTTTTTAAGGCTTTTTTTGTATTGTTTATGTGACTTTCTTGATTTTTCAGCAATTTAAGGAATTTACGTAATATTCATCCATTTTTGGGTTGTTACTAATAGAAGTAAAGGTTCGTTCATTTATCCGTCACGATATTCTAAGGTCATTGGTGCAAGTTAAAAAATTTTGAGGGGTTTTTCGTATTGTTTATGTGTTTTTATTGATTTTTCGGCCATTTAGGGGCATTTACGTAATATTCGGCCATTTTCAGCCAGTTGATCGAATAACGTTATCTAAGAAAGTTCATCCGATATTAAGCGTCAACGATCGTTAGCCAATATGTAACCCAACTAAATGAGTTTGGGTTGAATCTCATAGGGAGTGGTACGTGTTTAAGATTCAATAGGAAAGTACGAATATGCTCAAGTCAATCATAGGAATAAGCATTGTCGAATAAAAACATACTTCAAGTCAGGGCATGACACGAATGTCAAATAAAAGAGGGGTTTTTGGTTTGAAATTATCAACTGCAGCAGCAGCAAATAACACAAAAATAACATTAATGAGACGGGTTCTTGGGATGTGATTTGATTATAGGCTAATGTAGACAAACGGGTAATTCCACTTGTTAGGAAATAGCTGAATATTAGTGATTAAGATAGACTATAGAGGAGGTAAACTTTCTCTCGAACATTTTACCCCGAATCAAGTCAATTTCTCTCGAACATTGACAAGGATCCAAAATATGAGCAGTCCATTCACTCTTTCGAGCTGAATGTGTGGAAAAGGGTTTAGGATTCACTCTCTCGAGCTGAACCCATGACAACCCATACCCACAGACCATCAACCAATAATCTTGGTTTTAAAACCTCTTTCTCAAGCAAGCCAAAAACACGAAGGTAGAAGTGCATTTGCAACTACAATTCTTTAAATTAAACCACAATTATTGATTAAAATCACTTCTAAACAACATTTAAACTAACAATTAGCAATACCCATAAGCTAAATCAGCCCAAAATCACATAATCACACCCCAAGAATTGGGGTTTTATCTAGACATCATAAAAAGATAAAAATCGTTACCAAATTGTGTTTCCATCAATTGGGTACGATTAATTTCGACTTTACAAAGGTTCAAATTGAAGAATCTCAAAGACCCACTTCCAATTTCTCAAAAATGGAAAACTTCAATTCATCAAAGCTAAGGAAAACTTAGTCTCAATACTCAGAGTTCAAACTCCAAATGTAAAAGATAATAATTCTGATAAAAAGCTCCTAGATAATATGTTCAAAAACATATTTATAGTCACCAAAAATATGCTGCGAAGGGACATTCAGCGCAGTAAGTCGGGCTCGCTGATCAGCTCGGCGACTCGACCTTTGGTCAGTTACATCGCCTTTTTTCTTTGGCCTTTAGCATCCTCGAGTTTTGTAACTTTGAGCGATCGAACTCTGTATCGCGGAATCACTTAGCGACTTGCTAACAACTTTTTTCTCTCGCCAACTTGATTTTCTCCTTCAAGGCTTGGCACACTGGAAGTTTAGGTGAGAAGGTGGCCATTTGGCGACTCGCCAAAGGGACTTGGCGATCACCAGGCCTTCATTTCTTCCTTCTTTCTGGTCGTTTCGTTCCTTTTTGCAAATTAGTGTACATGCTTTATTCCTCAATCCAAATACCTGGAAATCAAGGATTTTACATCAGTTATTGACACAAAATGAGCATTTGAGGACTCTAAATCTATCCAAATAAAGCCCTAAATGAGTCCAAATCTCGGACTCATCAACAGTTACAAAAAGAAGTGAAGTTTTGTTCTTTTATTCGTCACTATATTCTAAGGTCATTGGTGTAATTCGAAATATGTTGAGGCGTTTTTTGTATTATTTATGCGTTTTTCTTGATTTTTTGTCCATTTAGGGGCATTTACGTAATACAACCATTTTCTGGCAGTTAGGAAAAGAAGTAAAGTTTTGTTCTTTTATTCGTCACGATATTCAAGTCGAAATTTTTTTTGAGGCGTTTTTTGTATTGTGTATGTGCTTTTCATGATATTTCGTTCATTTAGAGGTATTTACGTAATATTTGACCATTTTTGGGCAAGTACGAAAAGAAGTAAAGCTTTGTTCTTTTATTAGTCACGATTTTCTAAGGTCATTAGTGCAAGTCGAAATTTTTTTTAGGCATTTTTTGTATTGTTTATGTGCTTTTATTGATTTTTCCGTCATTTAGTGGCATTTACGTAATATTCGGTCATTTTTGGGTAGTAATGAAAAGAAGTAAAGTTTTGTTCTTTTATTTGTCACGATATTCTAAGGTCATTGGTGCAAGATAAAAAAATTTTGGAGGCATTTTCTATATTGTTTATGTGTTTTTCTTGATTTTTCAGCCTTTTAGGGGCATTTACTTAATATTTGACAATTTTTGGGTTGTTACGAAAAGAAGTAAAATTTTTTCTTTTATTCGTCACAATATTCCAAGGTCATTGGCGCAAGTCAAAATATTTTTGAGGCATTTTCTGTATTGTTTATGTGTTTTTATTGTTTTTTCGGCCATTTAGGGGCATTTACGTAATATTCGATCATTTTTGAGTAGTTACAAAAATAAGTAAAGTTTTGTTCTTTTAGTTGTCACGATATTCTAAGGTCATTGTTGCAAGTCAAAAAGTTTTTGAGGCGTTTTCTATATTGTTTGTGTTTTTCTTGATCTTTGACCATTTAGGGGCATTTACGTAATATTCGACCATTTTCGGGCAGTTATGAAAAGAAGTAAAATTTTGTTCTTTTATTTGTCACGATATTCTAAGGTCATTGGTGCAATTCTAAAAAAATTTGAGACGTTTTTTGTATTTTTTTTCGTGTTTTTCTTGATTTTTCGGCCAATTAGTGACATCTACGTAATATTCATCCATTTTCAGGCAGTTACAAAAAGAAGTAATATTTTGTTATTTTATTTGTCACAATATTCTAAGATCATTTGTGCAAGTCAAAAAAAATTTTTTGTTGATTTTTTGGCCATGTAGGGGAATTTACGTAAAATTTGGCCATTTATGAAAAGAAGTAAAGTTTTGTTCTTTTATTCGTCACGATATACTAAGGTCATTGATGCAAGTCAAAAAAATTTTGAGGCGTTTTCTATATTGGTTATGTGTTTTTCTTTATTTTTCAGCCATTTAGAGACATTTACGTAATATTTGGCCATTTTCGAATTGTTATGAAATGAAGTAAAATTTTGTTCTTTTATTCATCGTGATATTCTAAGGTCATTGGTGAAAGTCAAAAAGCAATTGAGGCACTTTTTGTATTGTTTATGTGTTTTTCTTGATTTTTTGGTCATCTAGGGGCATTTACTTAATATTCGCCCATTTTTAGGAAGTTATGAAAAGACGTAAAGCTTTTTTCTTTTATTTGTCACAATATTCTAAGGTCATTGGTGCAAGTCGAAATTTTTTTAGGCATTTTTTGTATTGTTTATGTGTTTTTCTTGATTATTCGATCGTATAGGGGCATTTACGTAATATTCATCAATTTTCAGGAAGTTACGAAAAGAAGTAAAGTTTTGTTCTTTTATTCGTCATGATATTCTAAGGCCATTGGTGCAAGTCAAAAAAATTTTGAGGCGTTTTTTGTAATGTTTATGTGTTTTTCTTGATTTTTCGACCATTAAGGGGTATTTACATAATATTCCGCCATTTTCGGGCTGTTACGAAAAGAAGTAAAGTTCAGTTCTTTTATTCATCACAATATTCTAAGGTCATTGGTGCAAGACTACATTTTTTTGAGGAGTTTTCTGTATTGTTTTTTGTCTTTTTCTTGATTTTTTTTTTCATTTAGGGTATTTACATAATATTCGGCAATTTTTGGGTAGTTATGAAAAGAAGTAAAGTTTTGTTCTTTTATTCATCATGACATTTTAAGGTCATTGGTGCAACTCGAATTTTTTTGAGGCGTTTTATGTATTGTTTATGTGTTTTTCTTGATTTTTTGGCAATTTAGGGGCATTTACGTAATATTCGGCCATTTTTGGACAGTTACGAAAAGAGGTAAAGTTTTGTTCTTTTATTCGTCACGAAATACTAAGGTCATTATTGCATGTTGAAATTTTTTTGAGGTGTTTTCTATATTGTTTATGTGTTTTTCTTGATATTTCAGCCATTTAGGGGCATTTACGTTATATTCGGCCATTTTCTGGCACATACGAAAAGAAGTAAAGTTTTGTTCTTTTATTTGTCACAGTATTCTAAGGTTATTGGTGCAAGTTATGTAAAGAAGTAAAGTTTTGTTCTTTTATTTAGGGGCATTTACGTTATATTCGGCCATTTTCTAGCACATACGAAATGAAGTAAAGTTTTGTTCTTTTATTTGTCACAATATTCTAAGGTTATTGGTGCAAGTTACGAAAAGAAGTAAAGTTTTGTTCTTTTATTTAAGTCATTTACGCAATATTCGGCCATATTCGGGCAGTTACGAAAAGAAATGAAGTTTTTTCCTTTTATTCATCACGTTATTCTAAGGTCATTGGTGCAAGTCGAAACTTTTTTGAGGTATTTTTGTATTGTTTATGTGTTTTTTTTTATTATTCGGCCATTTAGGGGGACTTCCATAATATTTAGTCATTTTCGGGTAGTTATGAAAAGAAGTAAAGTTTTGTTCATTTATTCTTCATGAGATTCTAAGGTCATTGGTACAATTCAAAATTTTTTGAGGCATTTTCTGTACTGTTTATGTGTTTTTCTTGATTTTCAGCCATTTAGGGGCATTTACGTAATATTCTACCATTTTCGGGTAGTTACTAAAAGAAGTAAACTTTTGTTCTTTTATTTGTCGCGATATTCTAAGGTCATTGGTGCAACTCAAAAATTTTTTGATGCGTTTTCTGCATTGTTTATGTGTTTTTCTTGATTTTCAGCCATTTAGGGGCATATATGTAATATTCGGCTATTTTCAGGCATTTATGAAAAGAAGTAAAGTTTTGTTCTTTTATTCTTCATGACATTATGTGGTCGTTGGTACAAGTCAAAATTTTTTTGAGGTGTTTTTTTATACTTTTTATGTGTTTTTCTTGATTTTTCAGCCATTTATGGGCCTTTTCGTAATATTCGATCATTTTTCAAGAAGTTACAAAAAGAAGTAAGTTTTGTTCTTTTATTCGTCACGATATTCTCAAGTCATTGGTGCAAGTCAAAAAATTTTTGAGGCGGTTTTTGTATTGTTTATGTGCTTTTCTTGATTTTTCGGTCATTTAGGAGCATTTACGTAATATTCGGCCATTTTTGAGTATATATGAAAAAAGTAAAGTTTTGTTCTTTTATTCGTTACTATATTCTAAGGTCATTGTTGTAGGAAAAAATTTTTAAAGGCGTTTTTTGTATTATTTAAGTGCTTTTCTTTATTTTTCGGCCCTATTTAGGGCTATTTATGTGATATTCGACCATATTCGGGCAATTACGAAAAGAAGTATAGTCTTGTTCTTTTATGCGTCACAATATACTAAAGTCATTAGTGCAAGTCAAAATAGTTTTGAAGAGTGTTTTGTATTGTTTATGTGTTTTTCTTGATTTTTGGGCCATTTAGGAAAATTTACGTAATATTTGGCCATTTTCGGGCAGTTACGAAAAGAAGTAAAGTTTTGTTCTTTTATTCGACACGATATTCTAAGGTAATTAGTGAATCTCAAAAATTTTTCATGGCTTTTTTTTTATTGTTTATGTGCTTTTCTTCATTTTTTTCCCATTTAGTTCATTTACGTAATATTCGGCCATTTTCGAGCAGTTACGAAAAGAAGTAAAGTTTCTTGTTTTATTCGTCATGATATTCTAAGGTCATTGGTGTAAGTTGAATTTTTTTTTATGTGTTTTTTGTATTGTTTATATGTTTTTCTTGATTTTCTGGCTATTTAGGGGAATTTACGTAATATTTGATCAACTTACGAAAACAAGTAAAATTTTGTTCTTTTATTTGTCACGATATTCTAAGGTCATTGGTGCAAGTAAAAAAAAATTGCAGCTTTTTTTATATTGTTTATGCGTTTTTCTTGATTTTTCAATCATTTATGGACATTTACGTAATATTCGGCTATTTTTGGGCAATTACGAAAATAGCCCACGATAATCTGAGGTCATTAGTACAAGTCAAAAAAAATTTCAGGTGTTTTTTGTATTGTTTGTGTGTTTTTCTTGATTTTTCGGCCATTCAGAGCATTTACGTAATGTTTGACCACTTTCGGGCAGTTATGAAAAGAAGTAAAGTTTTGTTGTTTTATACATCACGATATTCTAAGGTCATTGGTGCAAGTCGAAATTTTTTTGAGGCATTTTTTGTATTGTTTGTGTTTTTCTTGATTTCTCTGTCATGTAGGGACATTTATGTAATATTCGGCCATTTTCGGGCAGTTACGAAAAGAAGTAAAGTTTTTTTTCTTTTAGTCGTCACGATACTCTAAGGTCATTGGTGAAAGTCAAAAAAATTTTGAGGCATTTTTTTTATTGTTTGTGTTTTTCTTGATTTTTCAGCCATTTAGGGGCATTTACGTAATATTTTGCCATTTTCAGGCAGTTATGAAAAGAAGTAAGTTTTGTTCTTTTATTCTTCACAATTTTTTAAGGTCATTGGTGCAAGTTGAAATTTTTTTGAGGTGCTTTTTGTATTCTTTATGTGTTTCTCTGGATTTTTCGGCCATTTATGGGCATTTACTTAATATTCGGCCATTTTTGGAAAGTTATGAAAAGAAGTAAAGTTTTGTTCTTTTATTCGTCACGATATTCTAAGGACATTGGTGCAAGTTCAATTTCTTTTGAGGCGTTTTTTGTATTGTTTCTGTGTTTTTCTTGATTTTTAGCTATTTAGGGACATTTACATTTTATTCGGCCATTTTCGGGCAATTACAAAAAGTAGTAATTTTTTGTTCTTTTATTCGTCACGATGTTCTAAGGTCATTGGTGCAAGTTGAAAAAATTTTGAGGTGTTTTTTGTATTGTTTGTGTGGTTTTCTTCATTTTTCGGCCATTTAGAGCATTTACGTAATATTCGGTCATTTTTGAATAGTTACGAAAAGAAGTAAAGTTTTGTTCTTCTATTCGTCACGATATTCTAAGGTAATTGGTGCAAGTCAAAAAAAAATTGAGGTGTTTTTTGTATTGTTTGTGTGTTCTTCTTGATTTTTCGGCCATTTAGAGCATTTACGTAATATTCTGTCATTTTCGGGTAGTTACGAAAAGAAGTAAGGTTTTGTTCTTTTATTCGTCACGATATTCTAAGGTAATTGGTGCCAGTCTAAAAATTTTTGAGGTAATTTTTGTATTGTTTATGTGTTTTTCTTGATTTTTTGGCCATTTAGTGGAATTCATGTAATATTTGGCCATTCTCGAGGAGTTACGAAAAGAAGTAAAGTTTTCTTCTTTTATTCGTCACGATATTCTATGGTCATTGGTGCAAGTAGAAATTTTTTTGAGGCGTTTTTTGTATTATTTATGTGTTTTTTTTTTGTTTTTTTGCCATTTAGGGGCATTTATGTAATATTTTGTTATGACTCGAGAGTACCCCCTTATACAAGTCTCTTAGGATATCATAACATAAGAACATAGGAAATTTTGAGGAAATTTAAAACTTTTCTTTACAATCGAAGCCTTTTATAAAAATAAGCAGGAGTCTATGTCACTATGTTTCAAACCATCTACAACACCTTGAATAACACTTTGGGTCATAGCCCATACAAAAGCTCTAAACATAAAATAAAAGACATAAATGGTGTGTGAGTGGCCAGTATCAGATATACAGAGACTCTCGCATGCTAACTGAGAAGGAGAAAATTTCTCGACTAGTCACCGAGGAGCACTGGGTTCTCACAGGCAGCCTCCATACTGTGCCCGCCATCCACGATCTCTTCCAGAGGCATAAGTGCAAATTGATGGCCCGTAGCCTAGGGTCCTTCAGTGAGGAGATAGTTAGGGAGTTCTATGCTTCCTACGCCGCCACCCTCAGAGGATCGATCGACAGACGAGCCAAGCCCACTGCCTAGTCTCCACTTGTAGCTACACTAATGCATGGGTTTTTAGTCGATAGATCCGAGACTACTCTTTGCAGGTTTCTCTACGGTCTAGGCCACACCCTGCCTATCAACACGACCGAGTTTGACTAATACATGGACATCATTCGGAGTAGGGAATTTAGAGGAATGTCGATCAGAGGGAGTCTCTTTTGCGCTAGTTAGCCTGTTATCTTGCTACAGACGGAGAGCGTGTCGAGTGGGTCCAAACCCTGATCTTGAGTATCAAGAAGGCCACCCTGACGTTTGCTATCGAATACTTCTGGTTACTAGTGTGGAACTAGGTGTCCCCTACTTAGGAAGATAATATGCTCACATGGGATCAAGCAGTTATGGTTCCAGCCCTCGTTGTTGGGTTTGAGGTCGACTTTGCATTCATGCTGATTGCAAAGATACATAAGAGGGCCTTCAAGGCCACCACCACCTTGCCTTTCCTATGGCCTCATCTTCCACCTTTTCAGGGATGCTAGAGTACCAATTTAGCAATGTGATCGGTTGCTTTAGGCGACTAAGACCCTAGATATCGGCCTGATTCAAGATAAGGCCAATGTAGTTGTACCTCGCATGGAGCCGTAGGTTGAGGTGCCACTATTGCGAGTTGACCTTGTAGCAGATGCAGGGTGATGATCCTACTCCTCCAGCCACTACAGAGGATGCTTGACTTCCCTATCTCTGGCTCCCAGTGAGGCCCCTAGCTCCTCCAGAGCCAGTCCCTCCTCAGGGTCTATTGTCGTGCCTCTAGCCTGTGTCCAGAAGCTGGAGGCCAAAATGGCTACCTTGCTTTAGCATGTGAGTCCTTGGATGCAGCGTACAATAGCGGAGTCTGAGGCTATGATTGAGCAGCAGATGGAGCACATGATGGACTAGAAGGTCCAGGCCATTCATAAGCGCCTAGATGCCTTTGGGTTGAGAGTCCTAGAGAGGTTGGCCTTGATTGTTGATGTGACCACTCTACAGAATTAGATAGAGAGCCTTTGTTTTGATATCATTGGACTTATTGCCCCCCATAGACTATGCCCGAGCCCACCCCCACGACACCAGTTGATGATACGGTGTTGAGTACCCTTTTCGGAGAGGGTATGCTTCTACCAGATTCTTCTCATAATGATGGGAAGCGCCCCCACTCCGTTCATACTTCTGACGATACTGAGGCTAAGAGAGTGAGGAAGAAGGAGCACCAACAGACTGAGGTGGCTGTGCAGGCATCCATAGTTGATGAGGAGATGAGGCACCAGTGAGCTAGGGAGATAGGTGTGGGTGCCTCTAGCAGCATGAGCACTACTGATGGTGCCGTGAGAGTTGATGATATCATTACTGATGGTGCCATGAGAGTTGATGATATCACTACTGAGGGTGCAAAGAGAGTGGATGGGAGCACTACTGATGGTGCTCCACATGTTGATCCAGCGAGCTCCGGGAAATCGAACCCACCCGCTACTTGAATGGTCTTCGGCGCATATGCGCCACAGGCTTGCTTCACCCGATCCTTTTACTTTTTGTGCATTGGGGACAATCACACTTTATTTTTTGGGGGATGAGGTAAATGGATTGTGAGTTATAGGGTGAAGTCTGAGTAACCCAACTTATAATCCTCTCTTGGGGTTTTCTTGCCTGTGTTCTTTTCCCTCAAGTGACCATTTTAATTTATGTTGAACCAGCATGTTTAGGAATGTATGTGTAGGAGTAAGCATAAAAATGAAAGCATGATGGCATAAAAAGCATGAAAAAAATGATCCCTATCTGAAAATGTTGAAATGTGCTAGATCGATAGTCTTGATGAGTTGAATGTGTTGGATAATGGAACTTAATGTGACATGATAAGGAACCGATTTGACCTCTTGACTTAGGCTAAAACTTGAATTGGGTAATCTGATAATATAATAATGAAAGAATGTGCGAAGAATGTGTGAGAAAAGTTGAATGTTCAAACATTTTGTGCCAATCTAGAACTTGCCCCCTTGGTCCTGCTAAGATGATCTAGGCTAGAAGTTGGGAAGTGATCATAGGCCCTGGTTCAAATTAGTTCACTTAAGCCTATAATGATCCAACCAAATGAAAGCATTTTTCCCTTTGATCCAAATATTTAAGCCTTAAATAGACCATTTCTTTTGATTCACCTAACTCACCTTCCCTTAAATAATTGTCTTGTCCCCGGTCCCTCATTCGACATGTGCACCTTGACTTAGGACAAAAGCCTAAGTTGAGGGTTACTAAGTCAAAAAGTTACCTTGATCTTGGTTCTAGTCCGACATCAGATATTGTGCACCTCTACTAATGTAAAATCCATAAGTTGAGGGTGGCTATGAAAGAGGAAAACGAAAAAAAGGTATGAAAAGAGTTTTGTGTTGAAAAGAGAAAAAGAAAAGATAGAAAAAGGATGTGACTTTGTGCAAAAGAAGTAAAAAAATGATAAATAAAAGTGCTGAAAGAAATAAAAAAAACAAAGTGAAAGAAAAGAAGAAAGTGAAAAATAAGAGCCAAAAAGTCATATCCAGGTTGAAAAGAGTCAAGGGAAAGAAAGTAAAATGAAAAGATGTCAAAAATAGGTTGAGAAAAGAGGTAAGAAGACAATGTAATGTCAAGGAGGGCAAAAAGTCACTATAGAGTACCCAAATGTACGACACCTGACCCTGAGCCTACGTTACAAGGTAAGAAAGTCCTATAGTGATCCTAACAACTAGTTTGGAGAATCTAAGCAGCGAAAATAAAGGCAAGCCTATGGTATTGAGCACTAATTGTACTTGAAGCCACTTCTAAGCGTGAGTGTTGAATGAATCCTTAAATTGAAATTTCATCTCTGCTGTGTATAAAGGATTTCATTTGAAGTGAGGACACTAGTTACATTGCCGGAAAGTTGGTACCATGGTGATTGTGAAAAAGTGTATGTTGTGGTGTCTATTGGTGGATCTTTGTCATATCTTGATCCGCATGAGTTAACTTGTTGAGTCTAATAAAAAAGGATTTCCTCTAAAAAGATGGAATGGGATGAAATAGCCATGTGATTGTTGAGTTTGTAAGTCTGCTTCTACACAAGTGTTGTTTATAGTTTAGTGTGTCGCTTGAGGACAAACAACAAGTTTAAATTGAGGGTGATGATATACCGTGATTTTACGGTATTTTTGATACATTTCACTTAAGAGTTGTGTGTGTGTAGGGCCATATTATATTAGGAATTAATGTTTTTGTGTTATATTTTGCAGGAAATAGGCTTGGATGTGGAAGTGCGAGATGACAGCTGAAAATCTGCAGATGGAGCATCAGAGAAGTATAACTAAGTGTGGAACTACGAATGCAGGTGATTGATCGTAGGTTGACCCATGGGCCGTCCTACACATCCATCAAATGTTTCAGAGAATTTGAAGTTCCAGTACCTGATAAAATTCCTAAGTGTTGAGCCACGGAAGAGGACCCGTTCTGCACGCCGTCGATCGAATCTGTGAATGAAGGTTCCAGTCTCTGTAGGAAAAAGTCTAAGTGTTAACCAATGGAGGCGGACCTATGGACCGTAGGTCAACGCATGGTCCGTAGGTCGAAGTCGTCGATCAAAGCCGCGTCTAGAAAGTTTATTTCCTTATTTTTGTTTCCTTTTTGTTTAGGACATGTTTTTCTATAAATAGGGTATGTAAACCTCGTTTTGGGGGTTAGACACTAGTGTTTACTTTTAGTTCTTCATATTTTCTTGGGAATTAACTTGCAAACTTTTGCAATTTGATTTTTGGATTTCAGTTTATAAAGGTTTGTGCTTTGAATTTCAATTGGAGATTCCGGGTTTCTTCTACTCTAATAGTAAGTTCATGAATTCTTTATTAATTGTGTTCTTTCAAGCATGAGTAACTAAATCCACAACTAGGGTTGTGGGAACCATGAGCAATTAACAATGTATGAATAATAACTAAGTAATTCTTGAATAGTGTTTATGCATGTATTGGTAATTCTTTCTCTTAGAAGCCTATTTTATGGTGCACAGCGTTAGAACTCGCCTTGTTGCTACTTGCCGAACCAAGGAGGTAGTTAACAAGAAAAGAATTATCAATAGAGATTTAGTGTGATACTATCTAATAGTCTAATGTCAATTGGTGCGAGGGTGAAAACTAAGTCATACATTGATGTGATGTCTAATATGAGGTAAATGTAAGGATTAGTAAATTATACACATGTAGCCGGACCAAGGTGCAGAGTGAAAATTCCCTATTTGGAGAACCAATAACTTAGGGATACCTAAATTACAAACTTTGCATGTAAAACACTAGGAAATGATTACTATTATTAGGATTACCGCGTTAAGAGCTTATGGGGAACACATACACCCTAATTTCTCTCTCTCATTGATAAAAACAATGTTTGAATCTTGCTCACTTGTTACTTAAACAACAATCAGTTATTTGCTTCACACCCCCCCACCCCCCCGCCCCTTTTAAGTACTTGTCTCGGAAATAAATTAACTAAACGGATATAATAGTGAGTTAAGTTTAAGTCTGAACCGTATTCCTCGTGGGATTGACCCCAACCTACAAGTTGGGTTCTTTATTTGATGATGAGCATTTATACTTCTTTAGGTAGGTGTAATTTGAGCGTACCATGCCCCTAAATGACAGAAAAATCAGGAAAAATACATAAACAATACAAAAACACCTCAAAAAAATTTGACTTTCAAAAATGACCTTAGAATATCGTGATGAATAAAAAAAAAACTTACTTCTTTTTGTAACTGTCTGAAAATGGCCGAATATTACGTAAATGCCCCTAAATGGCCGAAAAATCAAGAAAAATACATAAACAATACAAATCATGCCTCAAAAAATTTCAACTTGCACCAATGACCTTAGAATATCGTGGCGAATAAATGAACAAAACTTTACTTCTTTTAGTAACTGCCCGAATATACCCAAATATTACTTAAATGCCTCTAAATGGCCAAAAATCAAGAAAAATACATAAAAAGTGCCTCAAAAAATTTCAAGTTGCACCAATGACCTTAGAATATCGTGATTGTCACGACCCGAGCCTACACCCTAGACATGGTCGGCACTCAAGAATTATTGTTGGTCCCCAACCGAACCCTCATCCTGGCTGACTAAAACCGAAAGACTAACTCAAGCATACAAAAGCTTAAAACTAAATAAAATTTCATGAAACTTAGATACAAAGCTTTAACTCAAAAGAATACTCTAAATAATAATAAACTATTCAACTCGCCCAAAAATAGGACACTTAAGTCTTTAAAACATTTACAAAATAAATGAACAAACTTCTAAAACTCTAATGTCTATCTATGAACCCTCTAAATGACAAAGATGGAAGCCGGGACAAGACCTACAACCTCCTAACAACTGATATAATTGAAAAGTAAATGAAATCCTCCAGAAGCAAGGGGGCTTGCCATAGCTAAGTTGAACTCCATGTGGTATCAATGAAGCTCCTGTTGATGACCTTGAATACCTGTATCTGCATCATGAAAAGATGTAGGCCAAATGGCTCAGTACATGGAATGTATGAGCATGTAAGGGAAATTCTAAAACATAAACATAAGCTTGAACTTGATAAAAAGAAACATATTTGCCTCTTTTCAAACTTACTCAACTCAAGGAATACTCAAGGATACTCAAAACTACTCAAAATTACTCAACTCAGAAGTACTCAAGGATACGATACTTAAATCAGAGATTAGATACTCAACTCAAAGATATGATACTCAACTATGGGTACACAACTCTGGATACTCAACTCAATATAAAGCAACAATACCCATGCAATATACGAGAAGCTTTTAAAACAGTAGAAATCAATTCAGTATTGAAGAATACAATAACAACTGAATATATATATATAATAAAATATAATATAACTCTGTGGGAGTTTCTCTAACCGACAACCACCACTATGAGCCTAAGTGATGATACAGTGTCTTGCCCACACTACCAGAATTGTCCTATACTTTGCCATCATATAGGACGCCTTAACTAAGAGGATCCACTTGTCTATGCTAAAAAGCACTAAGTAGTCATCAAAAAAGTATGATCCTTTCTATCCATGATGTCTACATAGTTTATGGAGACTTGAGTTATTATGAACTCGCATCCCCATATTAATGCTCAATAATACTCCTAAATATACTCAACTCATATGTTTTAAAAACAAAACTCTTTCTGTGATTTGAGATAATTACTCAAAAACTAGCTCAAAGGTTCTCTGGGAAATCGATGTTTCCTTTCTTGTTCAAATGTGAAAACACTTTAGATCTAGAGAATACTTGGTTCCCTTATAATCTTTGAAGTAATGAACTTTACTCTTACTCTTTTCTCAACTCAAAGCTTAAGTCTTAAAACAAAGTTAAAATGTTTTTAAAAGACTTCTTAAAATATGGTTCATGCCGAATTATGGACGTGAACGACTCAACTCTACCTTGAATTTGATTTGTGAATTCAAGGTTGTGATTTGTGATAGGAAAGATCTCGTGATACTTAGGAGTGTTTTTAGATAGTTAAACATGACAAACTATCAAGAAATCACTGTCTGGAATAAGGTCCGCGACGTGGAGATGCATTTTAATAGTTGGTCGTGAAATAAGTTTCGATGTAGAGAGGTCCGTTACCTCTCCGCGATGCGAAGAAAATTTCCTATCCTGAGGAATAGGTCCGCGACGCAGACTTGGTATTCAGATTCACCCGACTTTTTCCTTCTTCATTTTCTAACCCAATTCACCTAAACTCTGTTCTTTTTCTCAATTACTCTTTATATTCAGACACCCACTACATGTACACAAAAATATAAACAAACACAACTCTAAAACCAACACTATTTCCTCAAGAACTCATCAATCTCATCTTAACTCAAGAACGAAAGTCAATTTCAAGAATACAATTTAAGAACATCAAACCTTCAACTTTCTAGAACGAACTTAACGCTGAAATTAACATGATTGGCATGTGGGTGAACAAACCCAACACTATGGAAGCTTACATACCTCTTAGGGATCAAACCCATGGCAAAAATCCGCAACAAAACGCAAGACTCTTGACGAACGCTTTGGTCCTCTTCTATTTTCTCCTCTTTTCTCTTCTTGTCTCTTCTTGAACTCTCAACTAAAACCCTAGGCATATATTAGGATTATAAAACTGAATCTAATCAGATTAGTCCCTTAAAACATACTAAAAATGAATTAAATCTGATTGGGTAAGGAAAAGACCAAAACACCCTAATATGATTTCTTGCCTACTATACTATACCTCATTACTTGATAAGTTCTATAACCTTATGAACATTATGACCCTATCAAACAAATCATAAGCCTAGCTTAGATCTATCACTTTATGAATATTTTTGCTCTTTTATTCAACACTTACACTTGGTCATTACCTACACAATGACACTTCATCGCAAACTCCTTTCTAGCTAAAACTCATTCTACCTCCTATGATGGAATCTTTCCAACTCACCACTTCTTAGTCTACCCATAAGGGAAGACTCTTCATTAATATCTTACTAGGTGCATGACTATAGTAACATAGCTTGTTGAAACACCATCTGCCTTACTTAGATTACTAAATCTCTGCATACTATTCTCTTAACTTAAGGGGCACTCTTTACTGCTGTTGCTCAAACTCTCGTAGCTCATGCTACCTTTTTGGGTGAAAATACTATCCAAGCTCTAAACATACCTTCTCATAAGGATCTCAACTGAAACAAGGCTTAGAGAAGAGAGTACAACTCAAATTTATCTCAAACGCACGATTCACATGAATATGAGTGCATTCCTCTCGAACTCAATACTTAACTCACTCACAGGCTTCTCTCAAGCCCCTCTGCAATCTCATGGCCTCCTCAAGACTCTTGCTAAGAATAACTCATCCATAAGGATTTTTTGACTTTACTTTTCAACCCCTTTAGTATGAGGGGTAGTCGAATGAATCTGAGAAACGCACAAGTATGAATAAATCTCTATGACATAGCTCTATTGCACAATTCAGAGTATGAAAGAAGGGGAACTTTTCCTAAATGTGTGTAGTCACTTATTTATAAAAGTGGGGCCCTCACAACCACAAATAAGATCCTATTTGACATGGCTTCATATATGCCTTAGGACAGTTGAACTCTGTGCTCTGAAACCAAGTTGTCACGACCCAAGCCTAAGACCTGGACGTGGCCAGCACTCGAGAACCATTGTTGGTCCCCAAGTGAACCCTTATCCTGGCTGACTACAAGCGAAATACTAACTCAAGCATACAAAAGCTTAAAAACTGAATAAAATTTCATGAAACTTAAATACAAAGCTTTAACTCAAAAGAAAACTATGAATAATTATAACTTATTCAACTCACCAAAAATACACAACTTAAGTCATTAAAACATTTACCAAAATAAATAAACAACCTTTTGAAACTCTAATGTCTATCTATGAAGCATATAAATGACAAAGATGGAAGTTGGGATAAGACCCACAACCTCCTAACAACTAATATAACTGAAAGTAAATGAAATCCTCCAAAAGCAAGGAAGCTCACCATAGCTAACTCTAACTCCATATGGTATCAACTAAGCTCCTGTTAATGACCATGAATACTTGTATCGGCATTATGAAAGGATGCAGGCCAAATGGCTCAGTACGTGGAACGTTCGAACATGTAAAGGGAATTCTAAAACATAAACATAAGCTTCAACTTTATAAAAACAAACATACTTACCTCTTTACACACTTACTCAACTCAAGGAATACTCAAGGATACTCAAAACTACTCAAACTTACTCAACTCAGAAGTACTCAAGGATAAGATACTCAACTCAAAGATATGATACTCGACTCTGGGTACTAAACTCTGGATACTCAACTTAATATAAAGCAACAATACACATGCAATATATGGAAAGCTTTTAAAACAGTAGAAATTAATCAGTGTATTGAAGAATACAATAACAACTCAATTTATATGTAATAAAATATAACCTAACTCTGTGGAATTTTCTCTAACCGATAACTACCACTATGAGCCTAAGTGATGATACAACATCTTGCCTACGCTGTCAAAACTGTCCTATACTTTGCCGTCATATAGGACGCCTTAACTAAGTGGATCCACTAGTCTATGCTAAAAAACACTAAGGAGTCATCTAAAAATTATGATCCTTTCTACCCATGATGTCTACATGGTTTATAGAGACTTGAGTTATTATGAATCTGCGTCCCCACATCGGTGCTCAATACTACTCCCAAAATATGCTCAGCTCATATGCTTTAAAAACAAAAATCTTTTTGTGATTTGAGATAATTACTCAAAAACTAGCTCAAAGGCTCTCTTGGAAATCGATGTTTTCTTTTTTGTTGTGAAAACATTTTAACTCTTGAGAATACTTAGTTCCTATATAATATTTGAAGAAATAAACTTTACTCTTACTCTTTACTCAACTCAAAGCTTAAATCTTGAAACAAAGTTAAAATGTTTGTAAAAGACTTCTTAAAATATGGTTCATGCCAAATTATGGACGTGAACGACTCAATACAAGGTTTTCAATAACCATAGATAGAACTCAATACTTGAAGCTCAAGAACTTCAATGATACTACTCATTTCAAGAATGTTCAACTCAAAGGGTTCATGCGAAATTATGAGCATGAACTACTCAACTCAAGGACTTCATGGGTAACATGTAATAGTCTCATGATTAGAAATATAATCTTAAATGGGATTAGGAACTCAATACTCAAGACTTAGAACTTGAAGATACTACTCTTCTCAAAGGTACTCAACTAATGGAGTTCATGCGGAAGTTATGGGCATGAACGACTCGACTCAAGGGTCAAAATATCAATAAGGAACTCATGTATACGACTCTTCTCATTCGCATACTTACTTACTCAAAACTTAACTCAAATCGATGATGGATCTCAAAGGATTTACAATTGAACTCAAATGCTTCCTTGAACTCTACTCTTAACTCTCTCTTAAATGTGAATTATTAATTCAAGAGTTATGATTCATGATATGAAAGATCTCATGATGACAAAGTAGACTCATGAATACATTCTCCTCGTCCTCATACACACTTTCTTGAGTGTTGAAATAAGTTACTAGAATTTGTAAAAGACTTCTCAAAAAGACTCAAAGGGACTTTCTCAAAATGTTCGAAAGAACTCTCAAGACTTGACTCTCAACTCTACCTTGAATTTGATTTATGAATTAAAGGTTGTGATTTGAGATAGGAACGATATGGTGATACTTAGGAGTGTTTTTAGATAGTTAAACGTGAGAAACGATCAAGAAATCACTGTTTGGAATCAAGTCCGCGACGCAGAGATGCATTATAATATTTGATAGCGAAATAACTTTTGAAGCAGAGAGGTCCGTGACCTCTCAACAACGCGAAGAAAATTTCCTATCCTGAGGAACAGGTCCGCAACGCGAACCTGGTACGTAGATTCGCCCGACTTTTTCCTTCTTCGTTTTCTAACCCCAATTCGCCTAAACATAATTCTTTTTCTCAATTACTCTTTATATTTAGACACCTACTACATGTACACAAGAATCTAAGCAAACACAACTCTAAAACTGACACGATTTCCTCAAGAACTCATCAATCTCATCTTAACTCAAGAACGAAAGTCAATTTCAAGAACACAATTCAAGAACATCAAACCTTCAACTTTCTAGAACGAACTTAACGCTGAAATTAACATGATAGGCATGTGAGTGAACAAACCTAACACTATGGAAGCTTACACACCTCTTAGGGATCAAACCCATGGTGAAAATCCGCAACAAAACGCGACTCTCAACGAACGCTTTGATCCTCTCCCCTTTTCTCTTCTTTTCTCTTCTTGAACTCTCAATTAAAACCATAGGCATATATTAGGATTACAAAACTGAATCTAATCAGATTAGACTGTTAAAACTTACTAAAAATGAATTAAATCTGATTGGGTAAGAAAAAGACCAAAATACTACTTACTATTTTCAGGTAACTTTCCTTAACTGGACTGCTTGACTTCTAAATGGCATATCTCATTCATCTGAACTCAAAACTTAGCAAACTCGGTAAGTTGGAAAGATAATTCAGAGGTCTTTCATTTGATACCTTGTAGCTCACCTAACTAATCTTGTACTGAGATTTATGGTCGTTTGAAGTTGACCCAAAACTTAAAGGAACTTAGAAATGACTTCAATGAATTCTCTCTAGTTCTTTTTGAAACTCAAGGTGCTACATCTAGTGACCTTAACACTTAAAGAAATTTTTAATTCCTTGGTAAAATCTCACTCACAACGAAGGATGGTTCGAGTCTTAGTTCGAAAAACTATATGGGTTGTTGCAATGATGAATAAAAGAACAAAACTTTACTTTTGTTCGTAACTATCTGAAAATGGCCGAATAGAAAGTACATAAACCATACGAAAAACACCTCAAAAAAATGTCAACCCACCCTTGTTTGATACAGCAGAAACACTTCATAGGCTCCACCCCAAAGTTTGCAAGATTTTCATTGGTTGGTAGCTTGTATCTTAAGGCCCTCCAAACAAGAAAGGACATCTTGAAGGGTACTTTCTTATGCCAAATCTGGTTGCTGATAACTTCTGTATTCCTTCTGTGTCTGCAGATTTCCCAGGCTGATGCACATGAGAAGTTTCCATCCTTTATAGGCTTCCAAATTGCATTGTCTTTCACTCTTTGCTGATGCTGAATTTTGATGTTCAATATATGAGGAATAAGCAGTGGAGGAACCTACTGCCTCAGCTTTCTTTCATTCCATTCTCCATTGGTAAGAAAGTGAGAAATAGTGGCATTATTAAGGCTGGAAATATTCCTGGTATACTTGACTAGTGCACCCTTTCCTAGCCAATCATCCCACCAAAATGAGCAGCTTCCAGAATTAATCTTCCAGGTGATATGATCTTCAATTATTCTCTTATTCTTCATCATGTATCTCCATACTAGAGATTGGCCAGTATCTACTTTCTTTGCAATAAGGTTGGCTCTTTGACAATACTTGGCTTTAAGGAACTGACCCCACAATGAATATTTAACCCTGAAGTTCCACCATTGCTTATATTGAAGAGCAGAGCATATATAAGTAAGCTTCCTGATCCCCACACCTCCTTCTGCATAAGGCAGGCTCATGGTTTCAAGAGATGCCCAATGGTACTTTCTCTTTTCTTGATCTCTCCCCCAGAAAAAATCAATAATGATACCTTCTATGTACTTGATAGTAGTGTTGGGGGTGAAATTGCAGCCATGGTGTGTACTGGTATAGACTGTAGAGCATGTTTTATCAGGGTGATTTTTCCTCCAAAGCTAAGAAGTCTTGCCTACTGTCCACAGATCTTTTTGGATATTTTCTCAACCAGCTGTGAATAATATATGATCCTCTGTCTCCTAATATAAAGAGGACATCCTATGTAAGTAATAGGACTATCTTTTTTAGAGAAACCAGAAACCTCCTAAATAATGTCTATGATGTTCTGAAAAGTGTTGTCTGGGATTATAAAGTGGCTCTTCTCTTTGTTAATAAGCTGACCTGAAGTATGTTCATATTCCTTCAAGGTGTTCATGATGAGTTGCATTGACCGTCTATCAGTAGAAGTAAAGATAATTACATCATCAGTAAAACTTAAGTGATTGATCTGAGGACCTTTGTGCTCCATGTTAAAACCTCTATATAAAGGATTCTAATGAATAAGATTGAGCCTTCTTGAAAGAGCCTCAACACCTAAAATAAATAGGGCCGGAGATAAAGGATCACCTTGTTTAAGGCCTCTAGTTGAGTGAAAGAAGTCATGTCTATGACCATTGATAATAATGGAATTCCAATTGTTGCTCATAATTCTCCAGATCATGTCAATGAAGAGTTCCCCAAAACCAAATCTTCTCAACACCAGACAAGTGAATGACCAAGACACTCTGTCATATGCCTTGGTCATGTCCAGTTTGATAACAACATTGTCTCCAAGTTTGGGTTTCTTGATGCCATGTGTGATCTCTTGTGCAAGGATGATGTTCTATTTAATGTTTCTCCCTCTTACAAACCCTGATTGATTATCTGAGATGAGAAGTGGGATAATATCTGCTAGTCTCAATCTTAAGATTTTGGAGATAATCTTATTAGAGAAGTTGCTGAGACTAATAGGCCTAAGGTCCTTGAACCTGTTAGGCTGTTCAGTTTTAGGGAGCAAAACCAAGGATGCATGTGACATAAATTTAGGAATACTATTTCCACCAAAGAAGGATTGCACATCAGCTAGAAGGTTTTCTTTGATGATATCCCAGCAAGCTTGGTAGAAGTTGCCCCCTATACCATTTGGACTTGGTGCTAAATTAGGGTTCATAGAAAACACCACCTGTCTTAGCTCCTCCATTGTAGGCATCTCCTGTAGCATTTTATTTTGTTCAGGAGTCACCAATGAAGGTAAGTGTTGAAGCATTCTTTCATCTATTCTGCAGTTCTGTCCAGTAAACATCTCCTCAAAGTATTTACAAGCTACATGAGCAATCTGGACATCCCCTTGTATCCAAGTATCATTGTCTGTACAAATCTTGTGCAGGAATAATCTTCTTCTTCTTCCCCTCATCAAGGCATGAAAATACTTGGTGTTGTCATCACCTTCTTTAAACCATTGAAGTTGAGTCTTTTGTTTAATAATAGATTCTTCCAGCTTCAAATATTTGATGTAGTTGGCATTAAGGAAATGTAGCTGCTGTCTGAGAGCTTCAGTGTTGTTAGTGATCAGATTCTCTTCAGTTTTCCTAATAGTTTCTTCAAATTCCTTCACTTTAGCATAGATATCTCCATATTCTCTCTTAGACCAGCTACTAAGAGTGGAGGTTAACCTCTTCATTTTTTGATGAAGTTGCCACCTGTGACCTCCCTATCCCAACAATTTTGAACTATCTCTATGAAGGCAACATTGTCCACCCAGCACTGTAGAAATTTGAAATACTTGGTATGTTTTTCATTCTTCTGCACCATTTCCAGTAAAAGGGGGTTGTGATCAGATCTAGAAGAGGAAAGATGTTCAATAGTAGTTTGAGGCATGACCTCAAGCCATTTATCGTTAACCATAGCTCTATCTAACCTCTTCCAAACTCTAGCCTGTGCAGCCCTCTGATTACACCAAGTGAAAGGAATTCCTGAATATCCCAGATCAATCAGACCACAGGCCTCAATCACATCTATAAACTCAAGGCTTTTGTTCATGTTATTAGGCATTCCCCCAGTCTTCTCCTCTGAATTAGTAATAACATTGAAATCTCCAATAGTACACCAAGGTATATCTCTGCTAGCAAAGTGCAATAATCTATCCCATAGAGGTCTCCTCATGTGTTCCTTACATTTAGCATATATAAAGGACACCATGAACCTTTCATTAAGCTCAAAATGTTTGAACTCTCCTGTGATGTGCTGCTCACCATTCTCATGGATATTACCAGTGATTTCATTAGACCATAGCAACCAAATTTTCCCATTAGAATTACTGACAGCCTGGTCCATCTAAAGTTGAATTCTCACAGTGTTAAGATTAGAGATGTCTGCAAAGGGTTCAAGGATGGAAATCATAGACAATTGGTGCATCTTCTTAAGAGTTTGCAGTCTTTCTAGAGAGCTTTGGGTATTGATACTCCTAGCATTCCAACATATGGCTTTAATCATTAAAAACCTTTAGATTTGGACCTAGGGATGGGTCTGCTAGAATTAGCAGAGGTGCTGATGGTTGCCTGTTGTCTGATCTGCCTGCTTTGTTTCCTGCCTCTTAGGGATAAACCTTGTTGTTCTGTCAGCTCCTGAACCTCTTCTGGATACTCATCATGAAATATGGATCCAAAGGCTCTAATGAGCTGATTACTACCTTCTCCATCCTCTGCATCATATTCATCCAAGGATTGATTGTCTGGATCAAGTTCATCCTCTGAATTCAGGGATCCATAATCATCTTGTATTGGCCTACCCTGGTTGATCTTGTTAACCCGTTCCTTTGACTGTTGGCCCTTATCTGTTGCCTTAAGTTCTTGCTCTTTTTGTTGCCTCTTTTTAATAGCATCTCTTTTCTTTTTGCTCAGTCTCTCTCCTGATTTATTATTTGTCCTGGTGTTTTATTTTCCTATTGTAAAACTCATATCATTTTCTTCTTGGATTTCTTGTTGACCAGCTTTGTCTTGAATGGATACAGGGGTAGCAGGGGCTCTAAAGTCACTACTAAGGTCTCTATCCACAACCCCATGCAGAACATGAGTCAATTCCCTCCCCCCTTTGGATACCCCTTCCTGCAATTAGTATGTGTCTCCTATGCGCTCCCATCCATACCTCCAACAGCTTCTTCATCAACATCAATAATAGCATTGCTAAGGGAATTGGAGGATGGGCGTACAAAGTCAATACCTGTGCTTTTGTTGGTTTTGGTGGCTGTTGTCTGTTTATTTTGCAGATTAGTTTTATTGTGAGATTGTAGTATGGATAGGCCATTATTAGACCCTTGTATGGAAAGGTTTTTCTGACCTGCTGTCCTGTTGCTGTTTCCTTCCTCAACATTGTGCATATCTTGTGATTCCTGCATTTCTAGGTTAGTATAATTATTCTGAGTATGAAATGTAGATAGTATACCTGCTTGTGTTGGATCCTGCTGTTTGCTTTCCTTAGAGCTTTTGTGTTGGGGTGAAACAGGTCTCCAAATAGTCTTGGGATTGAGTTGTTCCTAGTTCCTCGTCTGCTTCTTCTTTTGAGTCTACCAGTGCTCTTCTTGATTACTTATCACTTGTTTCTGCAGGTTGTGTAGGTGTGGAGTTGATTCCTGTTGTTGACCTGTGGGTTGGTTTTTTTACCTGATCTTGACTCCTTGGGGATACTTGTTGTTGAGCTGGTTGTCTATTGCTTGGCTTAGGCTTGTCACTATCTTGTGCATGTATGCTGCTAGTGCCTGCTGTCTCTTACTTAGGTTTTTCCTTGTTCTTTTTCTCTGCCTCCCTTTCTGTCCTTTTCCTGAAGTCTTCATCCCTTCTCTTGATAGTACATACACTATCCATATGTCCCTGATGCTTACAGTACATACAATAATCAGGGATTCCTTCATATTGAATTCTTTGCCACCTTCCTTTGTTGGGTCAGAGTTCTTGAATCCCATCCAAATATGTGGAGGTCTTTCCTTGGTAAGATCAATTTGAATTTTTACCCTGGCTGCCTCTAGTGTTTTGAGAGGAAGGTGAATCGAGGTATAAAATTTTGCCAATGGAGCTCAGAACAGTCGTCAAAAGGACCTTATTGTAGCAGTGCCATGGGAGTTTTGGTAAGGCTACCCATATAGGAACTATAGGGGTCTCTTCTTCAGGTGTAAAATCTGGAGTCCAAGCTTGAATTCTCATTAATTGACCTTCAATGCTCATCCTTTGTTTTGTCCAAACCGTAACATAATCAAACTCATTATCAAGATCAATATACACATGTCTAGCATTGAAATGAGTTATTTTCACCCCTCCTGTAAGCTGAGTTTGAAGTGTGAAACTCTTCCTAATAATCTCCATTTTAGGCATGGTGTTAGTGAATTTGCCTACTAAAGTGTGCTTGCTGCTTTCAGCCAATTTAACATTATAATCAGTCTCGTCTAAGAGCACAGCAGGCAGTCCTTGTCTTGTGGTATGTAGAGGGCTATCTAACATGATAGGTATTTCATTCTTGGACTGATTATATCTTAGTCGAGCAGCAAAGGATTGAACAATGGTGAAAGGAGCAGGTTCAGGGACTATTTCCTGTTTAAAATTGTTCTGGTCCTGATCCTGCTATTTGTTGTTCGATTGTTTCCCATTATTCTGAGCTAAATTGTTATTCACCTAGTTTTCTCCTTTTTTATTTCACAGCAGATTAGGATCGTACCTAGTATAGTTATTGGAGATCCTAGGAAAGTTGTTCTAGTACTCACTATGAACTCTATTGATGTCCTGTTGCAATCTACTTGTTTCCCCCTGCTGATTTGTGTCCTTAAATCTGTTCCTTCAGTCCTTCTTTGTGTTTGTGACTATGATTATTAACTTGTTTGGAGGATTCGATAACTCTACTGATTTGCTCATTTACCACATTGTGTAAACGAGCCTCAGTGTTAGCATCAGAATTTTGCATAACTGATTTGTTTATTGACTGACCCGTCTGCACTTCCTTACCCTTAGCTTGTTGGTTGTGCCATGTTTGCTCAATCCGTTGCTTTTGATTGTGCCAGAATTCTCCCTGTCCTTGTCCTAGATTGTATCCTGTATCACACGAGAAATAGGAGTAGGAGTTATGTTCATAAAATTGTCCTTAATTCCAAAGGAAAAATTCAAAGACTGAGTCTCTTCGGATAAGTTCTCTGGTGATCGAATCCTATTGTGCTGATCCTTGGCATATTGATCTTTCCCATTCTTTCTTTCCATCAATTCTGCTTCCTTATGTATTGTTGTTGTCTCCACTGGATGGACTACATCCAGTTGACTACTATGTCCTGCAGGTGGAGCTGGGACTGATGCATCTATGTCCATGTTTGTAACATCTCGACTTGCTTCGTTGTTCAAGTTCATTCCAAATTCAGCTGGTAAATCTGGCTGATTTTTGTGTATATTTCCTCCATTCCAGCTGCCTGAAAAGTTTGAGACATGAGTATCCAGTGTATTGGAACAATCAACCTTTCCAACTCTTGTTGTAACTCCGACATTTCCAGTTCGAGCTTCGCCGACCTTCTCCCCGCTGGTGATTCCACCGTCCATTTTACTTGAGGCTTCTGTATGTTGAACCTTAACATCAGGGGAGTAATCTCCAGTAGCTGAAACTTCTTGAAAGTGGCTCGAAGTGGCTCAAAATTATCGGCGCAGTACCGGCGATTCACTCGCAGTTCTCGCGACAGTCGCTTCCTGATTTCTATCGATTGGGACGGTAGAAACAATTGGATTTTTACTATGTTGTGCATCAGGACTAGGTGAATCCATGTTGGTAATCAGTTTTCCAAGAATCGACACACCATTTCTTGAGGAAATAATTTTACACATCCCTTCTAGTTCGTGAACCGAAATTGCAATGTTGATCGCATTAGTGTTGTGCAAATTCGTAGAGCTGTAGGATGAATTAGAGAGAGTGGTCGGGTGGGTTTTTTTGCTGACACTCCTGCACTCCATTTGAGCTTCGTTCGGTGGCCTGGGAAGCTCTGCCGGCGGCTCACGTGCCATTTCGGCAGTGCGTGTAGAGTTGGAAAATGTAGCCGTTATGGCCTTTTCTTTGAGAGCAGATTTTTGAGTGAGAAACTAGAGAGAAAAAAATTGAGCAATGAAGGTGCGATAGGGTTTAGGGTTTAAGGTTTAGGGTCTATAACGTTTAACGTTTAGGGTTTAGGGTATGGGGTATGGGGTTTAGGGGTTAGGGCTTGGGGTTTGGGGTTTAGGGTTGTTTTTTTTATTTGAACGACCCTTGAAAGGGTCAGGGGCTTAACAGCACCCCCAGGCCTTAGCATATATAATAAAAGCAAAATACACGGAGGGTGACATAAACCTTACCTCCCCAAAGGAGGAGTAAGAATTGGTAGCCTACTAGGAAAAGCTAGTTGGTTCTCTAACTCTTCTCCAAAAAAGAAGAAACCTATCATCTAAGCACCTATGTGAGAGGACTCCTCTCGATACAAAGATTCTAGTAAAGCATAAATGAGGGAGACTCTCCCTTTACAAATCAGGAAAAATTCTATCATAACTAAGGGAGTGACTCTAACAGATGATAGGGAGGTCATCAAAAGAAGGCCTGGGGAAATTATGTTCCTTCCTAGGTCTTCTTAAACAATGACCTCTCAAGGTGGTTGTTTAATTCTCTTCACTTTCCTGCTTCTGAAGTTTACCATACCTGCCAGGTCTTGTTGGAAGTAGGCTGTTGCCAGTTTGGGGAGCTACTGGATGCTAGAATATACCTACAGCTGGTGATCTAATGGCCGTACTTGGCAAGTGAATCAGCTACATAGTTGGCCTCCCTAAGATTATGAGTGCATTTGACTTGATTGAGTTGAGTGGCCATATGATGCAACTTCTGAATTTGATAGGAGAGTTTCCAAGGTGTTGCTGTGTTGTTCCCAAACCAGTCCACTAGTAGTTGTGAGTCAACTTCTAGTAGCACATTATTGTATCTCAGATTTACACACTAAGACAGTCCCAAAATAGGTGCCTCCACCTTAGCTTGGTTATTGGTTCCTTCTCCCAATGGAGTAGAGAAGGTAAGGATTAACTCTCCATTCTGATTTCTAATGATACCTCTAGCTCCTATGCTGTCTGGATTGTTTAAGGCACTCCCGTCAGTGTTAATTTTAACCCATTTATTAGGGGGTCTGGTCCACTGAACAATAGTGACCTTGGTGTCATGAGTGCAATTCTTAATAAGAGTGCAAAGTCTTCTCCATTCCAGAGGCCAGGTGATGTAGGGAAAGACTATTTGTAGCAGCTTGAAATTATCTAGCATCACAAGGTATTTGACTCTTGCAATGTTAGATTGTTTGCCTCCATACTTATTGGAGCACTTGTTCTTCCATAGATTCCAACAGATAAAAAAGGGGGTAGATTGAAGGATAAGCTTGTGAGCTTCATTGGTATATGTAGCATTCCACCACCTCATGATCATATTTCGAAGGGGCAAGTGGTATGTCTGAATGCCCAGTGAAACAGCAAAATAATTCCATACTTTTTTTGGCAAAGGTTCCTGTGTTGAAGGTATGTTCAATGGTATCAACTCCTGGAGATTGGCAACAATAGCATCTCCCTGGTTCAATTCCAAAGCTGGCCAATTTTTCATTGGTAGGAAGTTGCCCCGAATGCTCTCCAAAGTAAGAAAGAGCATTTAAAAGGAATTCTTTTGTGCCAAATGTGAGTGTTGATTTTGGTTTCCTCCCTGGTAGCTCTAATGCTATTCCATGCAGAAGAAATAGAAAATAGTCCAGTCGCATTGAGAGTCCACACTGCCTGGTCAGGTTGTCCTTGCTGCTGCTGTATCTGGATGGACAGAATGTTGTGGACCAGATTTTGGAGAGCTAATTGGTTCAATTTTGTCAAGTTCCACTGGCCATTCTCAATGAAATCTTCAATCCTATCATTGTTCAATCTATTACTGTTGATGCTGTATTGGGCCATGGGGCCAATATCTAGCCAATTATCCCACCAAAAGGAGCTGGAACCATTTCTGAGTTTCCATAGAATGTGCTTCTCCACAGTATGCTTGTTCCGCATCATCAATCTCCATGCTTGTGAATCCCTTGTATCCCACTTTTTACTAATAGGGTTTGATCTTTGGCAATAGTAGCTTTTAGGAATTCACCCCATAAGGTTTGTCTTGTTCTAAATATCCACTATTGCTTGAATTGGAAAGCCTGACACACATCTTTCATGAGTTTAACTCCAATCTCTCCCTCTGCATAAGGAAAACTTAAGTTTTTCCAAGATGCCCAGTGATATTTTTTCTTGTCATTCCTCCATCCTCAAAAGAAATCAGCCATAATCTGTTGTATTTGCTTAATAGTAGTAGAAGGTGGAGTAGTTGCTGATAAATTATGGATGGGGAGAGATTGAAGAACATGCTTAACTAAGGTAACCTTACCTCCATAGCTCAGCATTCTAGATTGCCAACCTGTGATCTTGTTTACCACTTTATTGATGATACCAGAAAAGTGAATAATCTTAGGCCTTCCCAGGAATAGGGGGCATCCAAGGTAAGAGATAGGAGCCTCTTTCTGATAGAAACCAGTGTACTTCCTAATTATGTCACATATGGTTTTGAAAGCATTGGAATGAAGGAAGAAGTGAATTTTAGCTTTTTTAATAAGTTGGCCAGAGATCCTTTCATAAGTCTTCAAAGTGCGCATGATAAGCTTGAGAGAGTGTCTCCTCCCAGAAGTAAATATGATATTGTCATCAGCAAAACCTAAATGATTAATCTGTGGACCCTTTACATTCATGTAGAAGCCATGGTAAAAGGGGTTGTGATGCAGCTAATTTAAGGACCTTGACAGCACCTCTGCACCTAAAATAAATAGGGCTAGTGAGAGGAGATCACCTTGTTTAAGGCCTCTAGTGGAATGACAAAATCCATGCCTTTTGCCATTAATGATGATAGAGTACCAATTTTTTGCCATAATTCTCCAAATCATATCTATGAGGACTTTATCAAACCCCATCTTCCTGAGAATAAGGCAAATATAAGTCCAAGAAACTCCGTCATAGGCCTTGGCCATGTCAAGTTTGATTACCACATTGCTTCCTATGGTAGGCTGCTTGATCTGATGAATAATAAGGTTTAGGGTTTGGGGTTTAGGGTCTAAGGTTTAGGGTTTAGGGTTTAGGGTTTAGGGTTTGGGTTTGTGGTTTTAGGGTGCAGGGTTTAGGATTTAAGGTTTAGAGTTTTAGGGTGCAGGGTTTAGGATTTAGGGTTTAGGGTTTAGGGTTTGGGGTTTAGGGTTTAGGGTTAACATTTAGGGTTTATGGTTTAGGGTTTGGGATTTAAGGTTTAGTGTTTAGCATTTAGGGTTTAGGGTTAATGATTTAGGGTTTGGGGTTAAGGGTATTGGGTTTATGGTTTATGGTTTAGGGTTTGGGTTTTGGGTATGGAGTTTAGGGTTCAGGGTTTGACATTTAGGTTTTGGGGTTTAGGATATATAGTTTAGGGTTTAGGGCTTAGGGTTAGGGTTTTGGGTTTAGAGTTTAGGTATAGGATTTGGGGTTTAGGGTTTGGGGTTTTATGTTTAGGGTTTAGGGTTTAGGATTAAGGGTTTAGGATTTAGGGTTTAGGATTTGGGGTTTAGGGTTTGGGGTTTGGGTTTGGTGTTTAAGGTATTGGGTTTAGGGTCTAGGGTTTTAGGGTCTAGGGTTTAGGGTTTAGAGTTTAGGGTTTAGGTTTTAGGGTTTGGGGTTTAGGGTATAGTGTTTAGGGTTTAGGGTTTAGGGTTTACGATTAAGGGTATTGAGTGTAGGGTTTAGTCTTTGGGGTTAAGGGTATTGAGTGTAGGGTTTAGTCTTTGGGGTTAAGGGTTTAGGGTTTTGGGTTTAAGGTTTAGGCTTTGGAGTTTAGGGTTAGGGTTTAGGGTGTAAGGTTTAGGATTTTGGGATTAGGGTTTAGGGTGTAGGGTTTACTGTTTAAGGTTTGGAGTTAAGGGTATTGTGATGTAATTCTCCCAAGAAGAATCACGAACAGCAGCGGAAATTGAAAATACAAGAAAGTAAGATAAATGGATATAGAGAAAAAGAGGAAACAAAGAGCAACCTAAGGGTATATTAAACCCAAAGACCTCAATTCGTTAATCCAACAAGAAGCACCTAAATCTTATGACGACCTCGAGGGGATCAATATCCCAAGCAACCGATGTTTTAAACAAGATTCAACAAAAGCTTATACCAAGCTTTCAAACACTCACACAAGGAGTTTCAGGTTTATAACCACAATATTCAAAATCAGTCTAAGTCTAAAATGAACCCCTAATGGCCTATTAATAGTTTTAGGCATTATTACATTGATGGGCCCAAAAGTGACCCAAAACGCGCCAATGGGCGAGCTAAGTCGGGCTCGCCCTATCCTCTTGGTGAGTCGCCAATCAATTGGCGATGTGCACTGCTCTGTTGGCTCCTTCCTTGATGGATACTATAACTTTCAGCGGTTTGGGGGTCAATGGGCAATGCGTCGAATGTCCTCCGTGCTCGCTGAATGGGCAGCCTTCTCTTGCAGCTCTTTGGATCAATTGGCAATCTTGGAACCGGAACCCTCGCCAAAGGGCTTTGGCGAGTTGCTGAAGTGTCCTTCAGCTCGCCGAATGGAGCACATTCTTGACTTGCTCCTCCTCGCTTCGTTAGGCCTCCCACACTCCAAGCTATCATCCAAGCATGGTGTTGCCCAAATGGGAGTTCCTTCAAGGTGCTTATGTTCCCATGTAAGGAATGGAACCCCCTCCTTGGCATCCATACATGCCAAGCAACCTCCATCCTTATGAACACACCATTAAAGCATTGAAGTTCGTGAATGGATAGCCTTGATGTAATCCGTATTACATCATTTTTCCCTTCTTGAAAAGGATTCGTCCTCAAATACATACCTTGCAAAACCATAGGGGAAGCAAACAAGAATAAGATCCTCATCGCATGAGGGTGAGCATTAAGAATAACAATATCACTATCATGCCAAGGATGGACAAATCTAACATATAACTAAGCATCACAAATATCAACAACGGGTCTATAACCCATCAAAGCAAGAGATACTTGACTAAGTAAGACATATCGAAAAAGGGGTAGAGCAAAGGAACCAATACACTTAAACAATCTCATATGTAAGACCTTATTGGTTCCACATCCAAACAAGCACAAGACCTCCCTTATGTCAAGTAGCACATGAACACTCTCATACCTAAGTGCAAAGGCATAAGTAGTGTTGACCCAAGTTAAGACCCCATCTAATGCACTAGATAACATCAAGAGAGTAATTATTCCCAATACATGAGCAGTTTCAAGTACATAAGTATCCCCTACCCAAATTGGTAAATATACCTCATTCAAGCACATAGGATCCAGTAATAACACCGAAGAAGAATCTTCAAAATAACAGACGGTGTTACTACTACACTCAACACACTTAAAGAAGACACTGGGGTCAAATGGAGAAGTATTGCATAGCATTGAGTCAACGATACTTTCATTTTCCCTATTTTTACCACTACCAACCCACACAAGATTGAGTGGCATCATATGCAAGTAGATAAAAGTGAGTCCTCGAATCCAAACCTTGTAAAACCATATAGGTCACAACCAAGAAGCTTATCCTCTTAGCATGATGGTTAGTACAATGGTTAGCACTTAACACAATTAATCGAGGAGACTCAAATACAAGGAACAACCAAACATACTCTATAATCATGGCTATTATGCTCACAGATGGAGGACAGGGACAATGGTTTTTCTTCTCAACATCATGGTAATACCACCCAAAAAATGATACTCCAACCAGTTCAAATACCTTGAAGCATCCATCGGGATCAAAAGGGCAGAAGGTCCACATAACTGGATCTAGTGCTCCTCCATTTATCAGGTGGGCACTAGTACCCCCCAACAACATACTCCACTCAACAACATGAGCATCATCATATGTAAATAAGTAATAGAGAAAGGTGTCTCTTAATTCTACTTCCTCTAAGGTGTCTTCATGGGTATGTCTACTAATAGATTCAAACTCATGAGTCATACTATTGACAATTGGAACACACCAACAAGAAGAGGTAATGGACAAAGAAACACAGCCTTCCTCCACATCAAATTCCTTCCCTATAAGAGTACTCTCATCTTCCAAGAAGAGATTTCCATCTTTGGGAGGAAAAGCTTCACACCATAGTGGGTTGCTATAGATAGTACAGTTATTAAGAACTACACTACTATCAAGATTCACACCACTAGGCACATCACTAGACGTGATTTCATCATCTTTGAATAAGATATTGTACTTGAAGAGGGGTTGATCAACCACTAGGGAAGAATTGAGACAAGCAAGCTCACCTTCAAAAAGACATATATCAGTTTTGGAAGCATTTTCAAGCACATGATCTCTATGAGCAAAGCAACCAATTGGATCTTCTACAAAAGATATGCTCAAAGAGTCACTCTTATTCAAATGATAAACATTTTCATTAGTATCATGAAATTGAGGTTTCTTAATCACATTACAAGAACTCTCAACCAGTGCACTACACTCACAAGTAGGTTGATCAATACAATTATCACAAGATAATCAACTAGCATTCAAAGCACAAGTGTCAACACTAGGTGGACATAAATTGATCTTACCAGAAGAATCAATTCGGTCATCAATAGGATCAACTACTGTATCGACACTCTCAACAAGCACATTATCAACACATGGTAAAGAATCAATAGGCTCACATAAAGACAAGCTAACAGGCTCTAAGCTCTCATCCAAGTATGTTGTTGCCCAACTAGGAGCTCTTTCAAGGTGCATATGTTCCCATGCAGCATGGAACTCCCTCCTCGTCATCCGTACATGCTCAACAACTTCCATCCTTTTGAACACTCCATCAAAGAATTCAAGTTCGTGAATGAATAGCCTTGAGGTAATCTGTATTACATCATTCTGCCCTTCTTGAAAAGGATTTTTCCTTGAATCCATACCTTGCAAAACCATAGGGAGAGCAAACAAGAACAAGATCCTCATGGCATGAGGGTTAGCATTAGCAATAACAATTTCATCATCATGCCAAGGATTTACAAAGATAACATATATCCAAGCATCAAAATAATTAACAAAGGGTCAGTAACCCATCAAAACAAGAGATACTTGGCTAAGCAAGAAACATTGACAAGGGGGTAGAGCGAAGAAACCAATACACTTAAACAAAGTCATATGTATGCCCTCATTGGTTCCACTGTCAAACAAGCACAATTCCTCCCTTATGTCAAGTAGCACATGAACACTCTCATACCTAAGTGTGAAAGCACAAGTAGTGTTGGCCCAAGTTAAGACCCCATCCAATGCACTAGATATATTCAAGAGAATAATTATTCCCAACTCATGAGCATATTCAAGTACATAAGTATCCCCAACGCAAATTGGTAAACATACCTCATTTAAGAACATAGGATCCAGTAATAACACCAAAGAAGAATCTTCAAAATAACAGACGGTTTTACTACTACACTCAGCACACTTAAAGACGACACCAGGTCAAATGGGAAAGGATGGCATAGCATCAAGTCAATGAGACTCTCATTTGCCCAACTAATAAAACCACTACGAACATAAGATATGCAACCACATAAGTATGAGTTGCATCATATGTAAGTAGATAAAAGTGAGTCCTCGAATCCAAACCTTATAGAACCATATAGGTCACAAGCAATAAGCTTATCCTCTTAGCATGATAGGTAGTACAAAGGTTAGCACTTAAAACATTTAATGGATGAGGCTCAAACTCAAGGAACAACCAAACATCCTCTATTGTCACGGCTATTAAATCCACAAATGGAGAACAAGGACAACAATCATTCTTCACAACAACAAGGGAATACCACCGTAAGGATGATACTTCCATCATTTCAAATACCTTCAAGCATCACCTGGATCAAAAGGATAAACAGTCCACAAAACAGGGTCATACCAACAAGTATAGACCTCAATTAAACCTTGATCCACATGCAAGGCACTTCTAATCCAACAAGGGATCTCATCATATGCAAAGAGATAGTAAAGGAACGTACAAACTTCTCCTTCTTTTGGCACATATCTCCTACCCCTATGAGATACACATTCAACAAGATCATGCTCAGGGTAAGAAATAGAAAAAGGGTCTAGGAAGCTATCCTTCCCTACACACAATGTAGGCTCTTCAAGTGGATGGTAAAACCATAAGAAGAGCTTTATTGCATAAGGAAAGGAATTAACAATATCAACCCCCATATGCTTGCCATTTCGACCAAACATTCCCACACAAATGCTACAATTCAGCTCACTACTGGTGCCAAATAGAAAGGCAAGCCATGTATTAGGATCAAGTGCACATCCATTTATAGGTTGGCACTCTTTCCTTCAAACAACATACTCCGCACAAAAACATGGGCTTCATCATATGTAAACAAGTAATTGAGAAATGTGTCTCGCAAATCAACCTCCTCTAGGGTATTTTCATGTGTATGACTACCAATAGGCTCAAAATCATTGGGCATGCTATCAAGGAGTGAAACACACCAAGAAAAAGAATTAACGAGAAAACACACATCACCGTCCTCCTCATCACATTCCTTCCCCACAAGAGTACTCTCATCTTCCAAGAAGAGATTTCCATCTTTGGGAGGGAAAGCTTCACACCATAGTGGGTCACTATAGAAAGTATAGTTATCAAGAATAACACTACTCTCAAGACTCACACCACTAGGTACATCAGTAGGAGTGATTTCATCATCTTCAAATAAGATATTGTACTTAAAGAGGGAATGATCAACCACTAGGGAAGAATTAAAGCATGCAGGTTCACCCTCAAAAGGACATATATCATTTTTCAAAGCATTTTCAAGCACATGATCTCTATGAGCAAAGCAAGCAGTTGGATCTTCCATAAAAGATATGCTCAAAGAGCCACTCCTATGCAAATAATTAACATTATCATTAGTACCACCAAATTGATGTTTCTTAATCACATTAATGGTAACCTCAACCAGTGAACTATACTCACAAACAGGTTGATCAACACAATCATTACAAAATAATGAGCTAGCATTCAAAGCATAGGTGTCAACACTAGGTGGACACAAATCAACCTTACTAGAAGAAACAATTCGTTCATCAATAGGATCAACTAGTGTATCCACACTCCCAACAAACACATTATCAACACATGGTAAAGAATCAATAGGCTCACATAAAGACAAGCTAACATTCACACTTTGTTCATTTGCAATGGTAAAAGTGCTAAGTATAGCTATTGTAACTTGACGCCCGCAAGAAAGAACTTCTTTACCTTGGATATTAGGACATCCTATAAGTGCATCCATCACACCTTGACTGTAGGCTCTTTGGCTAGAATTGATGTTCCTCCATTCATAATGTTTGTACCTACATAAGAATCCTTACCAAGTGAAGGATAAACAACAATGTTAAATTGAGATTGTGGCAACCCTCTCACTTCACTACTCTCAACCTCTCTTTTTTCCACTCTAAGGTTGCCGCCTTGGTTTCCCTTACTCCTCTCAATCTTTTATTTCTCACCTTTCACCTTAGGAGGAGGACATAGATGTGTTCCCCAATGATCCACAACACACTTGTACCTGTTCTTCTTGTTTGGGACCCTATGTTCATTAAACCAATTAGCTCCCATACTTAAGTGACAAGAAGACATGGGTATTATATCACACCAAACCTCTTCATAGTATTTTCCATGTGTGAAAGAGACTCTTACCCCTTCGGTAACCATACATCCCTCAATGGTGTATGGATAAGTTTGTAGTAGTCGAGGTAGCCCCAAGTAGGCTACCACCTCTAGAGTGATGTAGTTCTGATTATACACATCATCGAGGACAAAGTTAAGTCCTAAAGCCCCACAAATGCCAACCTTTGTCCTAAGAACTGGTCTTTTGGGATCGATATTGAAAAGCTTAGTGTACCCTTTCGGCACATGCTTGAACCTCATCAGCCCTTTCAATTCTTCCTATCTCAATGGGTGGGTATTTTTGTGGAGTGTTCGGAGCTTCCCCACTTGATTCCACCAACCCAATGCAAGACCTTTCAAATGATCAAGGGCATACAAGGGTCACTCTAGACCTTTCAAATCATGGCGTTGGAAAATATGCTCACATTGTCACTCCTAATCAAGATATGCCTCAGGATCACGCCATCCCTTAAAGATAGGAAAATCAATTTTTTTGGTACCGAGACCCTTGACACATCCTTCATACCTACCTTGGTTCCCAAATCCCGAATTTATGCATTTCCATGAGAAGTATAGGATAAAGTATCCTTAGACTTTAGAGTTGCACACTCTCTCCTTTCCCTCAGATGACTTTGACTTGAGCTAGTGTAGCCACACACACTAGTTCGACTAGGGTAAGGGTTAGCAAAAGAGTAAGAATACGAATCTTCACAAGCCTTAGGGGCATGCTCCTCATACTTTGTATATAATAGAGTATTATACCTCATGATGTATTACAGATTGCCTCAAGGCTATCCATTCATGAACTTCAATGATTTGATTGAGTGTTCACAAGGATGGTGGCTCTTGGGCATGTATGGATGACGAGGATGGAGTTCCATGCCTTGCATGGAAACATATGCACCTTGAAGGAGCTCCTAGTTGGGAAACACCATGCTTAGATGAGCTTGGAGCGTTGGAGGCCTAACTAAGCGAGGAGGATCAATTGAAGATGTGCTCCATTCGGCGAGAGGACAACCACTTTGGTAACTCGCCAAACCCATTTGGCGAGGGTCCCAAGGTCGCCAACTAGTCCAAGGAGCTACAAAAGGGTAAGCTAACCATTCGGCGAAATGGAGACCATTGGCGCATCGCCAAGTGGATTGGGTGATGGTCCCCAAACCAACCAAAGTTCCAGTAGCTCCCCAGCCAAGGCAAAGAGCAGAGTTCCTTGCCGAGGCCATTGGGCGCATCACTGATCCTTTAAGCGAGCCTGGCTTAGCTCGCCCATTGGCCCATTTTGGGTCACTTTTGGGCCCATCTATGTAATAATTCCTAAAACTATAAATAGGCCTTTAGTGGTTCATTTGAGGGTTAGAATGATTTTGAATATTATTGTTGTAAACCAAAAACTCCTTGTGTGAGTGTTTGAAAGCTTGGTAAAGCTTTTGTTTATTCTTGTTTAGAAATGGGGGTTGCTTGGGATATCAATTCCCTTGAGGTCTTCGTAAGATTTATGTGCTTCTTATTGGATTAATGAAGTGAGGTCTTTAGGTTTAACATACCCATAGTTGCTCTTTGTTTCCTCTTGTTGTGTCTATCTATTTATCCGGATTAGGTGCTTGTTAGGATCTACATTGGAGGTTATTGGATTTAATATATCCTTTAGGTGCCAATTGTTTCTTATCTTGTGTCTCTTCTTCTACCTTTCTTGTTTTCCACCATTGTTTGTGATTCTTGTTGTGAGAATCGTATCATTTGGTATCAGAGCAAGGCTTAGATTCGTTCTTACAAATTCTAGTCTTGGGTTGTTACAAAAAAAAAGGTTCGTTCCTACAAATTCTAGTCTTGGGTTGTTACAAAAAAAAAAGGTCAAAAATGTTTTTAGAAAACCCCAAAAATATTTTATTGATTTGAGTCTTGTTTGAAGTTTTTAAGGTTAGATTAGTGTTCCCTAACCTTATTTGAGTTTGGATCTGAGATTTGGTGAAGTTTGGAGCTCTATTGAAGAATCCACTAGTGTTGGGTTAAGAGGCTTGAAGAACTTCAAATGGTTTTGGGATTTAGGCTAAATTGGATACCCTTGGATATTGGGGTTTGATCTCTATATCCTTAAGAGTTCATATTTGAAATTTGGGTGAAAACGGATTAGAAATCCATTAGGTTTGAAATTGGGTGTTCTTCATGTTCATGGTGTTCTTCATGACTTGAATAAAAAAGGAAATGAGTTTTGAAATTTGAAGTTTTTGGTTTGGAATTGTAGGTCAAAAAGTATTAGGTGTTGTTCCCCATTTCAAAAGGAGAGCCTTTGCCTAAATTTTCATGAAATTCCGAGACAAAAATTTCAAGGGTTTTATTTTGGGTGTTCATCTTGTTCTTGAAATTCTTGAAGAAGATTCAAACCTTCAAGGAAGGGAATCTTCAAAATAGGAAGTGTTTTATTCCAAAAAGGAACAAAGAGAAAGTGTTAAAGTGTTTGTAAAAAGAGAATTTACCAAAAAGTGTAAATACTAAAGGCTAAGGAAGGGGGGGGGGGGGGGGGGGACCAACAAGGTTAAATTTTTGGAGCCTTTACAATTGCATCTTGAGGAATTTGGGTGAATCCCAACATGGATCGCCCATTCCACTCAGCGCCTCGCCCTTTGGCAGCAAGGTCACCGAGTTGGACCTCATATTGGTGAAGACACTGGAAAATTCAGTAAGCTATGCCCTGGTCACCGAATCCACTCAGCACATCACCGAACTTCCACTCATATCGCCGAGTTTCCGTAGTGCATTGTCAAGTTTGGCGAGTTAATCTTCAAGTTGGCGAGCTGAACTTCACGTTAGGCGTATAAAACAATGCATTTGGCGATCGGAAGCTCATGTTATGACTCTTTCTTCTTAGTTCCTAATTCTAGTTTCTTTTCTTTTGTTTATTGTTTATTGTCAAGAATCCTAAACTAATATTCAACTAGTAACTACTTCACTTGATGACTATTGGTTATTGAATTCACTTATTTGTTAGTGCCCTTTTATTTATGTGCTTTTATTCAATTTTACTTTGTAGTTAACTTCCTGATTCAAGTCCGTTTGCTTAAATCGAGTCGTCCATTCTTCTTGAAATAAAAATCTATTCTGAACAAAATTAGAAATCGAGACCTTGTGATCAACTGAGTATAAGAAATCTTCAACATTAGCCATGCCAATTTGAGAGGCAATCAAAGGTGTGTAAACACGAGCGATTGTGAGTTCCTTTTATTAACGCTAACATTGTTTGTTGGTTTTGTGAGTTGTCACTTTGTAGGTACACAGAGTTATGAGGAAGCATGCCCTCAATAGCCTTGGACACATGTGACTATGATATGGGAGATTATGATTGTAGTGATGGGGGCTATGGATGTGAATATGATGGTGATTATGGGGCTATGATGATAGCCATGATCAAGAGTCGAATGGGAATGAGTGCTACTATTCCAGAGGAGAATATGAGAAAAATGTTGAACATAGCTCTTATGGCAAAGATGGAGAAGAAGGCTCTTGTGGTGGCTCCTATGACGATGTGGGAGCATGTGAGAGGTCTTACTCTCACTTCGAGAGTGAAGATGATTCCTATGATGATGCCGGAACATGTTGCACTTCCCACTCCCAGGATGAAGGTAAGGTGAGGTAAATACTCTATTATATATGAAGTATGAGGAGCATGCCCCTAAGGCTTGTGAAGATTCGTATTCTTACTCTTGTGCTAATCCTTACCATAGTCGAAGTAGTGTGAGTGGCTACACTAGCTCAAATCAAAGTAATTCGAAGGGAAGGAGAGAGTGTGCAACTCTAAAGTCTAAGGATACTTTATCCTATACTTTTTATGGAAATTCACACTATTCGGTATTTGGGAACCAAGGCAGGTATGAAGGATGTGTCAAGGGTCTTGGTACCAAAAGGATTGAATTTCCTATGTTTAAGGGATGACGTGATCTCGAGGCATATCTTGATTGGGAGTGGTAATGTGAGCAGATGTTCCAACGCCATGATTTGAGAGGTCCAGAGCGACCCTTGTATGCCCTCTCTCATTTGAAGGGTCTTGCATTAGGTTGGTGGACTCAAGAGGAAAGGCTCTGTGCACTCCAAGGAAATACTCACCCATTTACATGGGAAGAATTGAAGAGGCTGATGAGGTTCAAGTATGTGCCAAAATCGTACATCAAGCTTTTCAATGTCGATCTGAAAAGAACAGTTCTTAGGACAAAGGTTGGCATTTGTGGGGCTTTGGGACTTGACCTTGTCCTCGATGATAGGTACAATCTAAACTATGTCACTCCAGAGGTGGTATCCTACTTGGGGCTACCTTGACTACACATGACTTATCCATACACCATGGAGGGATGAAAGGTTACCGAAGGGATAAAAGTCTATTTCACACATGGTAAATACTATGAGGAGGTTTGGTGTGATATAATACCTAAGACTTCTTGTCACTTAAGCTTGGGGTCCAATTGGTTTACTGAACATAGGGTCCCAAATGAGCACAATGGGTACAAGTGTGTTGTGGATCATTGGGGAACACCTCTATTTCCTATTCCTAAGGTGAAAAGTGAGAGACAAAAGATTGAGAGGGGTAAGGAAAAATAAGGTAGCAACCTTAGAGTGGAAAAAGGAAAGGTTAAGAGGAGTGAAGTGAGAGGGTTGTCATAATCTCAATCTAACAATTTTGTTCATCCTACACTTGGTAAGAATTCTTATGTAGGTACAGGTATGACGAATGAAGGAACACAAGTTCCCAACAAAGAGCCTACAATTGAAGGTGTGATTGATGCACTTAGGGGATGTCCCAAAATCCAAGGTAAAGAAGATCTTTCTTGTGGGTGTCAAGGTACAATAGCTAAACTTAGTACTTTTACCATTACAAATGAACAAAGTGTGAATGTTATCTTGTCTATTTGTGAGCCTATTGTTTCTTTACCATGTGTTGATAATGTGCTTGTCGAGAATGTATATACAGCTGATCCTATTGATGATCGAATTAATTCTTCTATAAAGATCAATTTGTGTCCACCTAGTGTTGACACATATGCTTTGAATTCTAGCTTATTATTTTGTAATGATTGTGCGGATCAACCTGTTTGTGAGTGTAGTTCACTGGTTGAGGGTTCTTGTAATGTGATTAAGAAACCTCAAGTTGGTGGTACTAATGTATTGTTGATCAATCGAATAGGAGTGACTCTATGAGCATATATTTTGTGGATGATCAAATTGCTTGCTTTGCTCATAGAGATCTTGTGCTTGAAAATGCTTCGAAAGATGGTATGTGTCTTTTTGAGGGTGCACTTACATGCTCTAGTTTCCTCCTAGTGGTGGATCCTTCCCTCTTTAAGTACAATATCCTATTTAAAGATGATGAAATCACTCCTAGTGATGTGCCTAGTGGTGTGAATCTTGAGAGCAGTATAGTTCTTGATAGTTATACTTGCTATGGTATCCCACTATGTTGTTAAGCTTTTCCTCCTGAAGATGGAAATCTCTTCTTGGAAGATGAGAGTACTCTTGTGGGAAGGAAGGTGGTGTTTGTTTTCCCATTACCTCTTCTTCTTGGTGTGTTTCACTTGTTAATGGTATGACCAATGTTTTTGCGCCTATTGGTAGTCATACACGTGAAAACACCCTAGAAAATGTTGATTTTCGAGACACCTTTCTCTATTACTTGTTTACATATGATGATTCTCATATTGTTAAGTGGAGTATGTTGTTGGAAGGAAAGAGTGTCAACCTGCTAAATGGCGGTGCACTTGATCCTAATGCATGGATGACCCTTTTATTTGACCCCGGTAGTGAGCTGAATTGTGGAATATGTGTGGAAATGCCTTGTTGACATAGACGGCATATGGTGGGTGACATTGTTGATTTCTTTACCTATATCGAAAAGCTCTTCTCGGGGTTTTACGATGCACTTGAAGGGCCTACATTGAGTGTGGGGAAGGATAGCTCTCTAGACCCTTTTTTTATTTCTTACTCTGAGCATGATCTTGTTGACTGTGCATGTTATGGGGGTAGGAGATATTTGCCAAGAGAAGGTGAAGTGTGCTCCTTCCTTTACTATCTCTTTGCATATGATGAAATCCCTAGTTGGATTAGAAGTGCATTGCATGAGGATTAGGGTATCATTGAGGTCTGCACTTGTTGGTATGATCCTGTTCTATGGACCTTCTATCTTTTTGATCCCGGTGAATGCACGAAGGTAGTTGAATGGGTGGAAGTATCATCTTTTAGGTGGTACTACCCTGTTGTTAAGAAGGATAACCATTGTCCTTGTTCTCCATTTGTGGGCTTAATAGCCATGACAATAAAGTATGTTTGGTTGTTCCTTGAGTTTGAGTCTCCTAAGTGTTTTAAGTGCTAACCTTTGTACTACCCATCATGCTAAGAGGATAAGCTTCTTGCTTATGATCTATATGATTTTACAAGGTTTGGATTTGAGGGCTCACTTTTATCTTCTTGCATATGATGATACTCGTACTTGTGTAAGTTCCATATCTTATTATTGTAGTGGTTTAAATTGGGCAAATGAGAGTCTTCTTGAATCGATGCTATATGATCCTTTTTCATATGACCCCAGTGTCATCCTTAAGTGTGTTGAATGTGGTAGTAACACCATCTGTCATTTGCATGATTCTTCCGTGGTGTTATTACTTGATTCAATGTATTTGAATGAGGTATATTTACCAATTTGGATGGGGGATACTTATGTACTTGAACCTGCTCATGAGTTGGGAATAATTACTCTCTTGAAGTATCTAGTGCATTGGATGGTGTCTTAACTTGGGTCAACACTACTTATGCCTTCGAACTTTGGTATGGGAGTGTTCTTTTGCTGCTTGACATAAGGGAGGCCTTGTGCTTGTTTGGATGTGGAACCAATGAGGGCTTACATATGAGTTTGTTTAAGTGTATTGGTTCCTTCACTCTACCCTTTTGTTAATGTTTCTTACTTAGCCAAGTATCTATTGCTTTGATGGGTTACAAACCCTTGGTTAACATTTGTGATGCTTGGTTATATGTTAAATTTGTGCATCCTTGGAATGGTGGTGAATTTGTTGTTGTTAATGCTAACCCTCATGCCATGAGTATCTTTGTCTTGTTTGCTTCCCCTATGGTTTTGTAGGGTATGGATTCGAGGACGAATCCTTTTCAAGAAGGAGAGAATGATGCAATACAGATTGCCTCAAGTCTATCCATTCACGAACTTCAATGCTTTGATGAAGTGTTCACAAGGATGGAGCCTCTTGGGCATGTATGGATGACGAGGACGAAGTCCCATGCCTTGCATGGGAACATATGCACCTTGAAGGAGCTCCCAATTGGGCAACACCATACTTGGATGATAGCTTGGAGTGTGGGAGTCCTAACTAAGCAAAGAGGAGCAATTGAAGATGTGCTCCATTCGGTGAGAGGGCAGCCACTTCGGTGACTCGCCAAACCCCTTTGGCGAGGGTCCCAAGGTCGCCAACTGGTCCAAGGAGCAACAGAAGGGAAAGTTGACCATTTGGTGAGATGGAGACCATTGGCATATCACCAAGTGGATTGGGCAATGGTCCCAGACCGTCCAAGTTCCAGTAGCTCCCCAGCCAAGGCAAAGAGCAGAGTTCTTCGCCAAGCCCATCGGCGCATTGCCAATCCTTTCAGCGAGCCCGACTTGGCTTGCCCATTGGCCCATTTCGGGTCACTTTTGAGCCCATCTATGTAATAATGCCTAAAACTATAAATATGCCTTTAGGGGTTCATTTGAGGGTTAGACTGATTTTGAATATTGTGGTTGTAAACCTAAAGGCAAAGAATGTCGTCCGACCCTACCAGATTAGAAATGTGAAGGCCTCTCCTTCAAATCTTGTGTGAGTGTTTGAAAGCTTGGTAAAGTTCTTATTGATTCTTGTTTAGAAACGGGGGTTGCTTGGGATTTCGATTCCCTTGAGGTCTTCGTAAGAATTTGGTGCTTCTTGTTAGATTAACGAAGTGAGGTCTTTGGGTTTAACATACCTATAGGTTGCTCTTTGTTTCCTCTTGTTGTGTCTATCTATTTATCCATATTAGGTGCTTGTTAGGATCTAGATTGGAGGTTATTGGATTTAATACATCCTTTAGTTGCCAATTGTTTCTTATATTGCGTCTCTTCTTCTACCTTTCTTGTTTTTCGCTATTGTTTATGATTCTTCTTATGAGAATCGCATCACCTCACCTTACCTTTATCCTGGGAGTGGGAAGTGTAATATGTTCCGGCATCATCATAGGAACCATCTTCACTCTCGGAGTGAGATTAAGACCTCTCACGTGCTCCCTCATCATCATAGGAGCTACTACAAGAGTCTTCTTCCTCTTTATCTTTACCATAAGAGTTGTGTTCAACATTTTTCTTATATTATCCTTTGAAATAGTAGCTCTCATTCTCATTCGGCTATTGATCATGGCTATTATCATAGCCCCCATAATCACCATTATCCTCACATCCATTGCCCTCCTTATCACAATTATAATCTCCCATATCATAGTCACATGGGTCAGAGGCTATTGAGGACATGCTTCCTTATAACTCCGTGTACCTACAGAAGTGACAACTCACAAAAACAACAAACAACGTTAGCGTTAGTAAAGTGAACTCACAATCGCTTGTGTTTACATACATTCGATTGCCTCTTAAATTGGCATGGCTAATATTGAAGATTGCTTATACTCAGTTGATCACAAGGTCTTGATTTCTACTCTTGGTCAGAATAGATTTTTATTTCAAAAAGAACGGACGACTTGATTTAAGCAAACAAATTTGAATCAAGAAGTTAAATACGAAGTAAAACGAATAAAAGCACACAAATAAAAGACACTAACAAAGAAGTGAAGTCAATAACCAATAGTCAACAAGTAGAGTAATTACGAGTTGAAAATCAACTTAGAACTCTTAACAACGAACTAGAAACAAAAGAAAAGAAACTAGAATTAGGACTTGAGAAGAAAGGGTTATAAGATGAGCTTCTGATCGCCAAATGCAATTTTTTCTTCACCTAACATGAAGTTCAGCTCGCCAACTTGAAGATTAACTCGCCTAACTCTACAAACGGACAATGGAATTTAACTATCTGGGTGGAAGTTCAGCGATGCGCCGAATGAATTCAGCGACCAGGGCTTAGCTCACCAAAATTTCTAGTGTCTTCACCAAAATAAGGTTCAATTTAGCGACCTAGCTGCCCAAAGGGCGAGGTGCCAAGTGGAATGGACGATCCAAGTTAGGATTTGCCCAAATTCCTCAAGCTGCACTTGCACAATTCCAAAAATTGACCTTCTATGGTCCCCTACTTCCTTTGTCCTTTAGCATTTATCTTTTTAGGTAAATTCCCTTTATACAAACTCTTTTGAACTTCCTCTTTCTTCCCTTTTGGATGAAACTCTTTCTCTTTCCCTCCTTGAAGATTTGAATGTTCTTCAAGAACTTCAAGAACAACTATGAAGACACAAAAATAAACCCCAAAAATTTTTAGCTCAGAATTTCACGAAATTTTAGATACAAGCTCTCCTGGATATAGGGAACAAACCCCAATACTTTTTAGCAATCAATTCCTTGCCAAAACTTTCAGATTTCACTACACCAAATATGGCCTATGGCCACACAATCTCGAGGCATCGCTTAAAAAGTGTTGCCAAAAATATCAAAGAGAACACTTTTAAGAAGTGACTTTTGTATAGAGTTTTTGGCCACATAAATTTTGTCAACACTTATAAAATAAACTCTTCGTAATTATAGGTTACATGTTATAAGTGTTGCCAAATCATAAAAAAAATTGGCAACACTTGTTTATACATATGATCACAATTTTAAGTGTGATGTATTTTCAATACTTAAAACAACACGTTATATTGTGTTCTATTAATTCTAATAATTTTTTATCTAAAAAATAATATTTTCCCCTGTAGATCTCTTTCCCCCCAATTTCTTAAAAGCTAGAGTATGGCCCTAAAAATTTTCATTCGTTCTTAAGGGTTTCTCATTGTACTGTCAACTCTTCAGCAAATTTCATCAGGCATCTAAAGGGTATCTCCAATGGAATCACTGATTATGATTTATCTATTTCTTCATGGTAAACCACTTTACCCATTTTGCCATGAAAAAGTAGTGCAAAGGTTTGTCGATTTCAGCATACATGTTTGAGTACAATATGAGTTTTCTTGTTGATAAAAACAACAACGAAGATTACTAGGCTGATGAGATCGTAGTATAATATCAATGTTGCTTTAAATTGTTGTTGGTGCTCTGTCAAAATACGTAGTGCTTATCACTCTGGTTTTGCAGGAACCATCATGTTTATATGTTTATATCGATCTCTTCTTATGCGGATGTTACTTAGCCATTGCTGATGCAGATAAGGCTAATCCATTTTTGATTGAAGTTGACCAAATTTATCACCTCGCTTTGCCTGCTTCCCTATTTTTTACACTTTAATATTGTTAAGATTAAGTAATTGCAAAAGTTTTCTTCTACTCATTTTTATTCTTCTCTGAAGTTAGATTCTTAGAAAGCACATTTATGAATTTTTTTTGTGCATTTTTCAACAATTAAGACAAATGTATTTTGAATGCTCAATGTTTTTGGACTTGCCAAGGGAATTGGAGAAAGCTCAGAATCAGCTTCTCTCCATTGTTCATTTTTGGTAATGTAGAACCTCACCTCACCATGTATGCATTTTTGAGAAAACGGAATTTTAAACGCATCAACTTTTAAGGTTATAATCCGTAGGATTTTAGCTATTAGTAGTGACAAAGGGAGAGGAAAAATAGTGATGCAACGCTCTTGTTAAACTACAGTTCATCTTCTTTCCATTAGCAAATTCAATTTAAGTTGTTGGATAGTATGAAGACCTTTTTATAGAGTATATATACTTTTTCAATATTGCATTATGCTAGCATATATATGCAGTTCATCTAATTGGAAGTATGCTTAAGAAATGTCATTTACTAGTGGGCATATTACTTTGTGGAGCAGTTATCATCTAGTAAATATAGTTCTTGATCAATGAGGGATAATTTTATGCAGGGTTATACTTAGATTATTCAGTTTATACACAAGCTTTTTGAATACATAAATTGAAATGTTCTAATAAAAATGTTCAGTTGCTTCGTCATACTTATTTAGTCTATTAAGCAAATAACAGTAAATGAAGGTTAGATGTTGATGCATTTTATTTTGTAATTCTTTTGATTCTCTACGGTTAAAATGATTTCTTAACACATTTTTAGGTGTGTGATAAATATTTTTGACCGAAATATTTGAGAGTGAAAGGGATGTTTGCAGATAATTGAAGATTGAGAAAGATTACTCGAAGAGAAATCATAGAAGTATTGATGGCATAATCTCAAAACGAAAGGATAGATGACATATCTAGTGTGGAACTGATTTCTTCAGTCAACATTCTTCTAAATGATCTATAATTTTATGCCTGACTAATTTGCGTACACTTCAACACTGCACATTCAAAAAGAAGAAACACTATGCTACTGTTACCATTTTAAGAAAAGTAATGATCTTTGCCTGCTTGTTGAAAACTCTGCATCCTATTGTGGTTCCAATATAGTTATGGTATCAACATTCACGGACCCTTGGCTTTTAGAAGATCCTTGTTGTGGTGAAGCATGTCCTCTGGTAAATACAGGTTGTTTAGGAGTAGGTAGTTCAACGATATCACTAGTGAGCATTGACAAAATTGTGGATACATTTGTCCTATCTTCTGCATATTCTTGAACACATATTTATCCAAAATGTACACATCTCACCATCTATGCAGCAGCCGAGAATTCTAACAAGATTATGATGTTGAAGTCTAGAAATCACGACTACCTTATTCACAAATTCCTGTAGCCCCTGACCAAAACACTGTGAAAGCCTTTTTACTGCAATTTGTTGTCCCTATGGCAATTTACCTTACTGATAATCAATCTAATTTATTTCACATTCTTTGCACTTTTCAAGAACACTATAGAGATGTGTCAAGAAACATTACTTTGTAGAGTGGACCAGAGCCTCCTTGCCCAGCTTGCTAGCTGAGTGAAATTTGGCAGTTGCATTTGCTAACATGTCAAAGTTGTACAAGGTGATATTTTCAATTTTTACTTGATTGATGTCATCTTTAATCAAGCCACCTTGGTAAAATTTTTGAGATGCTTCTCTTAATAATGCTTCACTTTTCCTCTTTCTTTCTGGTTAGAATGGACATTCAAAAATCAAAAACTTTGTAGAAATTAAAGTTCTGGTTTGTGTTCTCGAAAATCTCATTTGATTAATTACCTCTGTCCTTAGTAATTTGTGTTGGGACATTTAAGTTTGAGTTATGAGAAAGTGACACCCAAAGTGGCAAATTTGAGTGTGGTTCTAAAATTTTTGACATTTGATTTGATTCTATTGACGTACATTTGCAAATCTTGTTTTGAGTAATTATATCTTTTTTTGTTTGCATTGATTCTGCTGTTATTTAGTATGAAAAACTTTTGATTCGAGTATTAGCAGAATTTGCTCTTAAATTTGAACTCATATTTGAAGCCAGGTGAAAATCCATAAGGGATTTCCTTCTTTTGTTTATTAGTCCTCTTAGTGTTGGTAGTTAAAATATTGTAATACTATTTTTGTTAGGAAGGAAAAGGGGGTGACAAAAGGAACTTGAAAGCAAGCTCCTACTGCTTCACTTTTTCTCTCTAGAAAAGTAGAAGCATGAGGCAGTTGAGCTAGGCCATGTGGCATCTCTTCAGGGGATTGTTTATTATATTATCTTACATAGTTTCATAACCATCCGAGGTTGACTTTGAACTAAACTTTTCCCACATGCATGAAATCTGTAACACCTTGCTAATGCGATACTTGTTGTGTTTTTCAGAATTTTTCCCTTCTAAAACCAAGTGAGTTGAATTCCGTAATCATAGAGCAGGATTATTTGTTCTTATGACACATCTTTGCTTTCCATGAAGCGTGATAATTAACCATGTGATTGTAAGTTTTTCTCCTTAAACCACACACTTCGAAGTAAATATGTACAGAAAACTTCAGGCATTGACAGAATCTAGCTTGCACTATTTTGTTGGATTGACAAGGGATCATTTTTCTATATGGCTTTATTCACTTTTTAATGTAGGATATGCATGTTACTGTAGGAGACTTGATATTTTTAGTACTAGTGATTTTTGTCGACTGTTAAATGTTAATTGGGTGACGAATACAGGAAAAGTTTCTGAACCTGGTGTCTAAACTGGAAGAAAAAGATAAGGCAATCACAACATTTATGTTGTCGACTCAACAATCACTACCACATTTTAGGCTTTTAGCCACCCTAGTAAAGTGTAGGCTAAACTAGCAAAAATGTGGCCTTTGATAAAAGGCTACACTTTTGGACTTTAAGCAACACTTTTAGGGGGTGGCCAAAAGAGGCGTAACCTTTGACATTAGGCCACACTTTTTAAGTGTCGCCATAATAGCTACACTTAAAAAGTGTGGCCAAAGAAGGTATAAGGGCACACTTTTTAGTAATTCACTAGCAACATCTTTTGTTTGATTACACTACACTTCAAAGTGTGGCCTTTGTTTTGTTATTGGGCACACTTAAAAAATGTTGCCTTTTATATCTCATCTAGGACAACACTTATAAAGTGTAACTTTTCTTATGTACATTAAGCCACACATTGGACGTTTCTATAGCAACACTTTAGAAGTGTGGCAATGTTGTGCAAAATTTTTGTAGCCACAATTTTTCATTTTTAAGAATAATAGTTTTTATTTGCATATTTTCAATAATCACATATAATAATTAAATATATAAGAGATCTAAAGCACAAAATTAGCTAATAAATAAATTGAAGCTATATATTTCAAATAAACTTCTAGAAACATGTCTTGTACAACCAATACTTAGGCAAATATGTCTTGTACAACCAAACTTCGACAAACATATCTCTACTATCAATAAATTCCACAAAACCAATTGAATTCAAACATAACAAAAACTCTTCATCATTCACTACAATAGATCGAGTTTACTTCATGCCACTATGCAAATTCAATCACCGGCATTTTCCTGCACATTCAAAATAAAATTATAAGTTAGTGAAATAAATCATGTGTATTTAATATGATCAAATTCACAGTAAGCCAAACCAATCCATAACAATAAATTCACAACAAAGCAACCATAAATTGAAGCTATCCTTAATACAAATCTAAAATTGAGTCCCAACAGTAAAGCTCTCCAAACCTAACAAATATAAAATTGAGTCATAACAATAAAGTCACAAGAAAGCTCTCCAAAACTAACAAAACAACAAAATGTTACAGCAGGTCAACCTCCTTTCCAAAACTAACAAAACAGCAAAGCATGTTTAACAAAACTAACAAAATTGACCATCACAGCCGAGCAACCTCCTTTCCTAGAGGAGGAATCCAATTCTAATCAGCAAAATGTTAAAGCAGCGATGAATTAGGCAAACAAAATCTTTTGAAAAACTATAGAAATAATTAGTGTACATGCAGAAAAATGTCTTCCATAAAATCAAATAAACCAACCAGAAAACAAGAGAAGAACTAGACAAAAAAGGGATACAAGTGAGAAGATAAATCATGTTCAGTCTGCACAAATACATCTTCTTGATGTTGTTCTTGTAAGCATAAATTTAGTTGCAATAATGAGTAACAAACTACAGGAAAGAACAAAAAAAAAAAACAGTTACAATTAAAGATGGGAGTGAGAACAAAAGAAGTCAAATACTCTTCTGTGGACGTCTGAACCCAGCTTTTGTGTTGTATATAGCCCTCTAGATATCATTGCATTAAACCTCTTCATGTCGAAGCATATATATGCGTGAGACTCTAATTCAAATGGGTGTTCTTAAAATATAACAATGTTGTCTGGAACAATTTGCTCCCCATTAACTATATTATTATGTAACTTCTATGCCACCCGCAGAAATACCATATAACTAGACCTATTGAGGCTTAGATAGATGTGTATAGTTTGTACTCAGATAGATGTGTATGGCTTCAAGGTCACTTTTGTCAACACAGAGTCCACACACAAGAGTATTCTAAATTCTTTGTCAAGGAAAAATAGTTTGCATGAGCTGATTTATCTGATTTTAGTTTTGGATGAATCAGAATCGAGGGAAGATAAGAATGTGCTAGGTAAATTATCTGAAGCAATCTTTAAACTCATGCCTAGAAAAATTGAGAAGTTAATTCAAGAGCTTTGATGGATTTATACGAGAATATAAGTCCAATACACCCGATGAATCATCAGGTGATGCAGAAAATTTGGAATATAGGTTGAGTTAGTTTGAGCCAATTTTCTTTAGCAGGTTCTTAACCAGCTCAAATTCAACACAACGACATGATTGCCACCACTACAGATCCAACAGGTGTCCTGTAATCTCTTAAGATTAGAGAGCCATAACTGAAGTATCATGTTTGAGATGGGTGTATAAGCATATTCTTTTATAAAAGACGGAAGTATCAAGATATGCTTCAATACGTTATTAAGTTCACATGAAAGATACCAAAAACTAACGGACCTGTCAGAATCAGCTACCAGCATCTTGTAGGAATTCAACATCTGTTCTGACTTTTTTCGTGCAAGCCGTCTATCATAGACAGACTCATCACCATACCTAAACAAAGCAGCCATCTTCGTAAGCCAGTATCTTGGTGGTGGTTTATCCAAGTCTGCCCATTCATAATCTCCATCAGGATTGCAGAAACAATGGATAAAGTTGCATGTCGTTCCACGGGAGCATGACTGTCAACACGTGTGTAATTCATGTTAAAAGATAGGAAGTACAGAAGATCTTAATATCAAAATCAGGTAAATTGTAAAGATGTTCGTTAAAAAGTTTACTCCCTACAAGTACTGCTGACAAAAACAGAGAGTAACAAAGTCATTAACATAGAATTAATATTTATAATCCAATCATTTCATGTGTAATTATTTAGCCGTTTAAAGTTGCAATGTAACTTACATGGCCAAATAATTACAGAGTAGTTTCCATTACAGAGTAACAAGTGGTATCAATTATACTTTAATTCATGTTGATCAACTACTTCCTTGGTAAATGGCTACACATACACACTTATTCTTTTTACCTATGTAACTAACTCAAATCCACTTACAAGGTGGCCGTCAACTAGTTTTGATAGAGTACTAGTAACACTAGTTCTTTTTCTTAGCTATCTTAAGAAAAAAGGGCAGAGGAATTGAGAAAGGGATGTTGCCATTGAAGCATGGGTTGAAGGAGCATCTCCATAAGAGTAAGAAAAGAATAGAGAATCCAATAAGCAGGTCATTGCTCATTATCGAACTTGGATGTGCTCTCTATAACAACTACTGATGCATATCTTTCATCATGACAAAACAAAATATTGAACATTTCACTCCATGGAAACACGGAAAACTGAAATAGTTAAGTTTTAAATGCATTACTCCCTCTACCAGTCCCAATTTCTATGGCATAGTTCACATTCTGAGAGTTGAACTAAGAATATTGTCTATAAATTTCAACATACAATCTTTAAGGTTTGGTTTTTGAAGTTAAAAGATTTTTCTCGTTAAACCCTTTAAATTCAATCTATGTCATATAAATTAAAACAAAGTAAATATAAAGGAATATAAATACTTACAGAGGATAGAGCAACAACATTGATGGACTGCATATGGAGATATATGAGCACACTGGTTTCACTGGTGGATTGAATTATTACAGAGCACTTGATCCATAAGTTCCTACCTTTAGTATCTATGATAAAGTTACCACTAGCTACTCACCTCATAATGGATTCGTCATAATCTTGAAATGCAGAAACTGGGAACTAACAGCACTATGGACGGGGGCAAAAATAGAAGTACCAATTAAGTTCATAGTGGGAGATTTGGACCTAACTTATAATTCAGTAGGATACAAGAATTATATCAACAATGGTGAGTTAAAAATAATGTACATTTGCTAGAAGATGTGGTTATCTTGAAAGGGGTAGCACATTTACTTCAATGAGAAAAGCCTGATGAAGTTAATGAACATACATGTCTTCTTCCAAAGATTTTCTTCCTCTGACACTTCTGCACTATGATATTCCTTTGAAGTTACACAAAACCAGAAAATGGAGTTGTACAAGAATCATTTCATATGCTTTAATAAATTCTAGCATCGACGACATGTATCCTTTTCCAAATACTATCACCTAACCTAAATAAAGTTGGTTTCCAATTCCCATTCAAAATTTCTTTTTCTTTACTACCAACACTTGACAGGTAGGAGTAGAAAGAAACAATATACTCCCTCAGTTTCATTTTACTTGACCTTTATACTTGAAACAAATTTTCATTTTTACTTGTCTATTTTAGCAAATTAAGAGAAGTATATTATTTTCTTTCAATATTACCCTTATCATTAAGTAAATATATATAAAGAATGGAACAGAGGGAGTATATATATATAAACACTAAATTAAAGACACTAAACTTGAAGGGGGAAGTAATACACAGAAAGCTACATTGTTCATTAAACTCTGTTGAAATCAGATGTTCTTAAACAAATAGCAGCGGGATACCAATAAAAATAATCAAAAGGATCTGATTGCATTCACACAAGGAATTTTTCACCCTAAAAAGGGTACAGTTAACATATAAGCATATCACTGAAGAAAAATCAAGCATCTATTTCAACTTGTAATTTTATTTGAAAAGATACAAGTTGGTGGTTTTTTTATTGTACAACATATCTGGGTAATCATAGGAGGGAAAATTAAGAATATCCACAAACAAGGGGTTCAATTATACAACAAACAAAAAAAGATAACTTATAACATATAACACAGATCCAAGTGAACCATGGCACACAAAAAGTTAAATTTTGTAAGGGATTTTTTTTCTTTATTACCAACAACAATGACCATAGTAGACTTAACAGTGAGTACCACAAACTTTATGCCATACCATAGAATCGTTAAAGCAGCAACACTTGCCATTATCAATTTTCATATTGGAATACCTTGAGCCCTTGACAAATGATCCATCAAGAAGCACCACTTCTAATTAATAAAGCAGCAGCTTACGTTAATGAGTAACATGGTCATCGGTCAGTGCTAAAGAAACAAAAAACAACTATAAATCGATAATGGTAACTTTTAAAGACTAAAAACTATTGTAATAGAATTCAGCTAAACTATAAATTCAAAAAAAGTTTTTTTAAAGCTGACAATTGAACCTTATACCAAGTTTTTTAAAATTCAAAGTAATTCACTTTACCATTTTTTTGGTTTCTCGAATTTACCCACAATTTTGGCCTTGATTCCTAGAGGATTTTGCTCTATTTTCATCTCACTATTTTTATAGAAATTTCCATCATCTCACTAGGTTGCTCATTATCATCTAGTTTTGACTCTTCCTCTACCTTCTCCTCATAACCATTTTGGGATGCTGAAAACAGGTAAAAGAAGGTAATAAGATTTCCTAAATTGACTGCTTATACATATAATCTTGGTACTTTTCACATTTAACAACAATTGCAGTCCTTAAAAGTAATGTCCAACAACATTTGAACTCAATATAAACTTTCATTACACACATATCCACTTACTCGGTACTCAAGTTCAACACAAAAGCCCAATTCCCCTTCTCAAGTATTTTCCAACACAAGAATTTCATAAAAAAGACCTAAAACATTGCACACCAGAATTCAAGAAATAAAGCAACCATATAACAAAACCAAAATCAGCATCTTTGGCTCTTAACAAGAGCACCAAAATGAAGACTAAACACCAAAAATAATAGCACAAAAATCACAATGCAAGACACTAAAATAATATTAACTGTAACAAGGGTTAGCTCTAAAAGAAAGAGGGAAATGAGGAAAATACCCAATCCATTATCTTTATCCTCCAAATGAGGTCGTTTAGGTTCAGACCCAATAACATCAGAAGCCTCTTCCTCAATTGTTCTGTCAAGTTTCTTCACAAAATCGGACACTGTTTTGAGATTCGGGTCCGACTCGACTTCAGTGTGTTGTTTAGGCGCGTTCAACTCTAAAATAGTAAAAATTTCAGAGTTTTCTTAAAATTTGTGTGAAGATGTCAAAAACCCTACCTGAGAAAGACTCTAATCAGAAGATGGTGGCATTGTTACTTCGTTGAAGTGCTGAAGCGAGAAACCTAACATCTTCCTTGACAATCTAATGCCTAAAATTGAAAGATGAGTTAGGGAGGAGGGATATCTCATAAGTTTCAGAACCGATGTGGGTAGAATTTAGAGAGATGAGAGGAGAATTAAGAGTGAGAATATTATTTTTCCCTTTTGCTAGTGAGTTGTGGGGGTAATAAATCCCCTAAAAGCATATGGACAGAGAATTATTTAGCTGAAATATTTTTGAGATTATTTAACGTAACACTTATAAAGTGTTGCCAATATTATTATAAATTCACCACGCTTAAAACCGTAGCTATACATATAATTAAGTGTTGTTAGTTATTCTATGATTAGGCAACACATATAAAGTGTAATCTATATTATTTAATGGCACATTTTTTAAGTGTTGTCTAATTTTCTGTAGTCAAAAGCTTTAAACAAAGGCTACACTTTAAAAGCATTCCCTTATATATTTTTTGCAACATTTCTTAAGGGTGCTCTAGAATCAGTGTGGCCTTAGGACAAATTTGTTGTAGTGAATTTGCTGAAGTTAAGAGAAAGGAAGTGAGAATCAGGGAGTGCAAGCAGTAGATGTAGTAAAGGAGAGATCAAATGACCAGAGCAACGAGCTTGTCCCTGAAATATTAGCAGTCACTGTTACTGTCTCCACCATATCTAGTGAAACTTTCTATGAAGTTGGGGATAACATGATGAACTACTCAACTGTAAACAAGACAACTACTCTCATCAACTTGAATAATGTCCCTCAAAATGTTGGTGAAGGATTTCTCTAAGCCCCAACCTCAAGAAAAACTTTAACCACGACAACTACCGTCATACCTCATGTGAGTATCATGTATCCTATCATGTAGCATGTATCATGTATCTAAAGTTGGGGATAGCACGACTGCTTGTTGAAGAAGTATGGGCATCAACAAGCAAGCAAATGTTGTTCTTCTTCTGCCACATCGTTGCCCCAGGGAGCTGCAAGTTGGTTAGTTTTGGCTACTCCAATAAACACTGCCTCATATGATTCCATCATTTAGGGGAACTAAATAGAGTACTAGTAGTAGTAACTACGACTATTAGGTCCTTGTTTCTAAGCATAAGTTGAAGATACTATTTTTTCTTTTGCCTCAATTGAATTGCTTTTCCAGTAGGTGCTTGCTTACCTTCTAATGGTATTGATAAGAATCTATATCACATGGTAACTATATGTTTAATTCTCAATATATTCGTGTTCCCTATCCCACGTAATAGAAAAATTGATATGATGTTTTTTCTTTTCATAGTTGAATTATATGATTAATTTTCTCATCCTGGTATCTTTTTACTTGGACATGTTTTTAGGACTGAAATCCAGATGATTGAGGTCACTAAAACTAATTTGCAATTTCAAATTGCTGAGTAGGTACATTTTTTGAGATCTTTATTCTTATACTTGAGAAGGTGAATGTATTCTTATTCTTATTCTTGCTGAGCTGGTACATGTATCCTATCTCCAGATCTCTCTCAATCTGCACTCAATCTAATTGCAATTTCAAATTGCTAAGTAGGTACTGGTTGAGAACATTTGCAGGATGCGTGGAACATATTCCAGCTACCATAAGCAGGTAACCAATTTACTGTATATTAAGTTTTCTTGGTTGCTTGCTCTGCCCTCTCCGTGTTCTCTTTAAAAGTAACTTGATTACTTGCGAAAGAAAATAATAAACTGATTGTGTTTCTGTTTCTTGTTCCTTCAGAAAACATTCGATAAATACTTCTCCAGTATGAGGGCTAAAATCAAAGGCTGGTGAGTGATTGATTACCTTCTCAACCTCTTTAACTGAGTCATTTTTATAATGAGGATACTGAAGATGAAAACAATGAGCATGGTTTCTTTCTAATGTTTGATTTGTTGAACATGGTTTGTTTCTAATTTTTAATTTTATTTTGAATGTGTAGGAAAGCGTCGGCAATCAATTCGATTGATTGAGGTAGATGATGAAGAGTTTTTGAACTATTGTAGAAGTTTGAATATATTATATTTGGTTTTGTGAAATTTATTGGTAGTTCATAAAGTATTGCTTTATAAGTATGTGTAGTACAAGACAAATTGCTTTTTATGTTTATTTCAAATATATACATTTGAATTATTTATTAGCTAATTTAATGCTTATTTATTGTACAAAAATACTCATTTTTCAATTAAAAATTTTGGCATCTAAATATTTTTCTAGGCAAAATAACATTGCAACCCTTCGAAGGTGTTGCCATTGGGGACGCTAATTGTGTAGCTTATTAATTGGAAATTTTCATATGTATATTGGAAAAGACAACACTTCACAGTGTTGTTGTAGATTAGATAGAAAATGCTACACTTCAGAAGCATAGACAATAAGGAAGCTAAGGCTACGCTTAAAAGTGTACTTGTAGGAGATAGAAATGTTGCTATAAGAGGTAATGCAAAGCATGGTGGATTCTTCAATAGTGAACCAAACCCTTTCAAATCTCAGCCCTAGACTCGAAATAGGATAGGGAACACTAGTCTAAAGTTGGAAACTCTAAAGAAAACTTAAATCAACAAGACCCATTTCAGAACTTCTTCAAAAACAAGTTGAACAATTTTTTTTTGTTTTCGTAACAAACCCCAAGACTAGAATCATAGGAACGAATCTAGACTCAGCTCTGATACCAAATGATCTAATTCCTATAAGGGAATTACACTAAAATGCGGAAATCAAAGACAGAAAGTAAAGATAGATAGATAGACACAAATAGAGGAAACAAAAGGAAACCAAAAGGTATATTAAACCCTATGACCTCGATCCGTTAATCCTACAATAATCACTTAACTCTTACGATGACCTCAAGGGAATCGATAATCCAACCAATCAACATTTCTAATAAAAGACAACAAAAGCTTCACCAAGCTCTCAACACTCAAACATGAGTTCTCAGTTTTAAACATTTAAAATAATCTAACCTAAAATGAACCCCTAAAGGCCTATTTATAGTTTTAGGCATTATTAGATAGATGGGCCCAATAGTGACCCGAAATGGGCCAATGGGTGAGCTGAGTCGGGCTCGACCAATGACTCGGCGATCCGCCTAATGACTTGGCGAGGAACCCTGCTCCTTTCCCCTAGAACTTTGGGTTGTCTGGGGACCATTGCCCAATCCACTTGGCGATGTGCCAATTGTCTCCAGCTCGTCGGATGATCAACTTTCCTTTTGTAACTCCTTGAACTAGTCGGCGATGTTAGAACCCTCACCAAGGTAGTTTGGCAAGTTGCCGAAGTGGAGGTCTGCTCGCCGAATAGAGCAACATATTCCCTTGCTCCTCCTTGCTTCGTTAGGCTTCCCATGCTCCAATTTATCATCCAAGCATGGTGTTGCCCAACTAGTTCAAGGTGCATATGTTCCCATGCAGAGCATTGATGTTCGTGAATGAATAGCCTTGAGGCAATCTGTATTACACGATTCTCCTCTTCTTGAAAAGGATTCATCCTCGAATCCATACCTTCCAAAACCATAGGAAGAGCAAACAAGAACAAGATCCTCATGGCATGAGGGTTAGCGTTAGCAATAAAAATTTCATCACCATACCAAGGATGCACAAACATGACATATGTCCAAGCATTAAAATCAAAAACAAAGGGTTTGTAATCCATCAAAACAAGAGATACTTGGCTAAGCAAGAAACATTGACAAGGGGGTAGAGCGAAGGAACCAATACACTACAAAGTCATCTGTAAGCCCTCATTAGTTCCACATTCAAACAAGCACAAGGACTCCCTTATGTCAAGTAGCACATGCACACCCTCATACCTAGGTGCAAAGGCACAAGTAGTGTTGACCCAAGTTAAGACCCCATCCAATACACTAGACAAATTCAAAAGAGTAATTATTCCCAAGTCAAGAGCAGGTTCAAGTATATAAGTATCACCCACCCAAATTCGTAAACATACCTCATTCAAGAACATAGGATCCAGTAATAACACCAAAGAAGAATCTTCAAAATAACAGATGGTGTTACTACTACATATACTTAAAGACGACAACGCGGTCAAATGGGAAGGAATTTCATAGTATCGATTCAACAAGACTGTCATTTGCCCTACTAATAATATCATTACTAACAAAAGCTACGCAACCCACACAAGTATGAGTAACATCATATGCAAGTAGATAAAAGTGAGTCCTCGAATCCAAATCTTGTAGAACCATGTAGGCAACAAGCAAGAAGCATATCCTCTTAGCATGATGGGTAGTACAAATGTTAGCACTTAAAACATTTAATGGAGGAGACTCAAACTCAAGGAACAACCAAACATCCTCTATTGTCATGGCTATTAAGCCCACAAATGGAGAACAAGGACAATTGTCATTCTTCTCAACAACAAGGGAATACCACCCTAAAGATAATACTTCCATCATTTCAAATACCTTCAAGCATTCACCAGGACCAAAAGGATAAAGAGTCCATTAAACAAGGTCATACCAACAAGTATATTCCTCAATGATACCCTGATCCACATGCAAGGTACTTCTAATCCAACTATAGATCTCATCATATGGGAAAAGATAGTAAATTAAGGTACAAACTTCACCTTCTCTTGGTAAATATCTCCTACCCCCATTAGATGCACATTCAGCAAGATCATGCTCAGGGTAAAAAATAGAAAAAGGGTCTAGGAAGCTATCCTTCCCCACACACAATGTAGGCTCTTCGAGTGGATGGTAAAACCTTAAGAAGAGCTTTACTGCATAGGGAAAGGAATTAACAATGTCAACCCCCATATATTTGCAATTTCGATCAAACATTCCTACACAAATGCTATAATTTAGCTCACTTCAAAGCTTCTTCATCCAACAATGGTGGATTCTTCAATAGTGAACCAAACCCTTTCAAATCTCAGCCCTCGACTCGAAATAGGTTAGGTAACACTAGTCTAACCTTGGAAACTCCAAAGAAGACTCAAATCAACAAGACCCATTTCAAAATTTCTTCAAAAACAAGTTAAGCACTTTTTTTAATTTTCGTAACAAACCCTAAGACTAGAATCGTAGGAACGAATCTAAACTCAGCTCTGATACCAAATGATGTAATTTCTATAAGGGAATCACACTAAAATGCGGAAATCAAAAACATAAAGTAAAGATAGATAGATAGATAGACACAAATAGAGGAAACAAAAAGAAACTAAAGGGTATATTAAACCTAATGACCTCGATCCATTAATCCTACAATAAGCACCTAACTCTTACGATGACCTCAAGGGAATTGATATCCCAAGCAACCAACGTTTCTAACAAAAGTAAACAAAAGCTTAACCAAGCTCTCAACACTCAAATATGAGTTTTTAGTTTTTAACATTCAAAATAATCTAACCTAAAATGAACCCATAAATGCCTATTTATAGTTTTAGGAATTATTACATAGATGGGCCCAAAAGTGACCTGAAATGCGCTAATGGGTGAGCTGATTTGGGCTCGCCCAATGACTTGGCAATTTGCCTAGTGACTTGGCATGGAACCCTGCTTCTTGCCCTTCCATGGGAGCTACTGGACTTTGGGTAGACTGGGGACCATCACCCAATCCACTTGGCCATGTTCCAATGGTCTCCAGCTCACCGGATGATCAGCTTTCCTCCTGTAGCTCCTTGAACCAGTCGATGATGTTAGAACCCTCACCAAGGTAGTTTGGTGAGTCCCTGAAGTTGAGGTCAGCTTTCCGAATTGAGCAACATATTCCTTTGCTCCTCCTTGCTTTGTTAGGCTTTCCATGCTCCAAGCTATCATCCAAACATGGTGTTACCCAACTAGTTCAAGGTGCATATATTTCCATGCAGAGCATGGAACACACTCCTCGTCATCCGTACATGCTTAACAACTTCCATCCTTGTGAACACTCCATCAAAGCATTGAAGTTCGTGAATGAATAGCCTTGAGGCAATCTATTTTACATTATTCTCCCCTTTTTAAAAAGGATTCGTCCTCGAATCTATACCTTGCAAAACCATAGGGAGAGCAAACAAGAACAAGATCCTCATGGCATGAGGGTTAGCATTAGCAATAACAATTTCATCACCATGCCAAGGATGCACAAATATAACATATATCCAAGCATCAAAATGATAAACAAAGGGTATGTAACCCATCAAATAAAGAGATACTTGGCTAAGCAAGAAACATTGACAAGGCGGTAGAGCGAAGGAGCCAATATACTACAAAGTCATATGTAAACCCTCATTGGTTCCAAATTCAAACAAGCACAAACCTCTCTTATGTCAAGTAGCACATGAACACTCTCATACCTAAGTGCGAAGGTACAAGTAGAGTTGACCCAAGTTAAGACCCCATCCAATGCACTAGATAAATTCAAGAGAGTAATTATTCCAAACTCATAAGCAGGTTCAAGTACATAAGTATCACCCACCCAAATTGGTAAACATACCTCATTCAAGAACATAGGATGCAGTAATAACACCAAAGAAGAATCTTCAAAATAGCAGACGGTGTTACTACTACACTTAGCACACTTAAAGACGACACCAGGTTCAAATGGGAAGGGATGGCATAGCATCTAGTCAAGGAGACTGTCATTTGCCATACTAATAATACCACTACTAACATAAGATATGCAACCCACACAAGTATGTGTAGATTCATATGCAAGTAGATAAAAGTGAGTCCTCAAATCCAAACCTTGTAGAACCATATAGGTCACAAGCAAGAAGCTATCCTCTTAGCATGATGGGTAGTACAAAGGTTAGCACTTAAAACATTTATCGGAGGAGACTCAAACTCAAGGAACAACAAAACATCCTCTATTGTCATGGCTATTAAGCCCACAAATGGAGAACAAGGATAATGGTCATTCTTCTTAACAAGGGAATAACACCCTAAAGATGATACTTCCATCATTTCAAAAACCTCCAAGCAGTCACCATGATCAAAAGGATAACGAGTTCACAGAACAGGGTCATACCAACAAGTATAGACCTCAATGATACCCTGATCCAGATGCAAAACACTTCTAATTTAACTGGGGATCTCATCATATGCAAAGAGATAGTAAAGGAAGGTACAAACTTCACCTTATCTTGGAAAATATATCCTACCCCCATGAGATGCACATTCAACAAGATCATGCTCAGGGTAAGAAATAGAAAAAGGGTCTAGGAAGCTATCCTTCCCCACACACAATGTAGGCTCTTCAAGTAAATGGTAAAACCTTAAGAAGAGCTTTATTGCATAGGGAAAGGAATTAACAATGTCAACCCCTATATGCCTGCCATTTTGACCAAACATTCCCACACAAATGCTATAATTCAGCTCATTTTTGGGGTCAAATGGAAAGGCAAGCCATGTATTAGGATCAAGTGCTTTACCAGGTTGGCACTCTTTCCTTCAAACAACATACTCTGCTCAACAGCATGAGCTTCATCATATGTAAACAAGTAATAGAGAAAGGTGTCTTGCAAATGAACCTACTCTAGGGTGTTTTCAAGTGTATGACTAACAATAGGCCCAAAAGCATTGGTCATACTCTCAAGGAGTGAAACACACCAAGAAGAAGAAGTAATGGGAAAACACATATCACCTTCCTCCTCATCATATTCCTTCCCCACAAAAGTACTCTCATCTTCCAATAAGAGATTTCCATCTTTGAGGGGGAAAGCTTCACACCATAGTAGGGTCCTATAGAAAGTATAATTATCAAGAATAACACTACACCCAAGACTCACACCACTAGGTACATCAGTAAGAGTGATTTCATCATCTTCAAATAGGATATTGTACTTAAAGAGGGAATGATCAACCACTAGGGAAGAATTAAAGCATGCAAGTTCACCCACAAAAGGACATATATCACTTTTCGAAGCATTTTCAAGCACATGATCTCTACGAGAAAAGCAAGTAGTTGGATCTTTCACCAAATATATGCTCAAAGAGTCACTCCTATGCAAATGATCATCATTATCATTAGTACCACCAAATTGAGGTTTCTTAATCACATTACAAGAACCCTCAACCAACGAACTACACTCACAAACAGGTTGATAACACAGTCATTACAAAATAATGAGCTAGCATTCAAAGCATAGGTGTCAACACTAGGTGGACACAAATCGATCTTACTAGATGAATCATTTCGTTCATCAATTGGATCAACTAGTGTATCCACACTCTCAACAAGCACATTATCAACACATGGTAAAGAATCAATAGGCTCACATAAAGATAAGGTAACTTCACACTTTGTTCATTTGCAATGGTAAAAGTGATAAGTTTAACTATTGTACCTTGACGTCCGCAAGAAAGATCTAATTTACCTTGCATATTGGGACATCCCATAAGTGCATCCATCACACCTTCGACTGTAGGATCTTTGGCTGGAACTGGTATTCCTCCATTAATCATGTTTGTACCTACACAAGAATCCTTACCAAGTGAAGGATGAACAACAATGTTAAATTGAGATTGTGGCAACCCTCTCACTTCACTCCTTCCAACCTTTCCTTTTTCTACTCTAAGGTTGCCTCCTTGTTGTGCCTTACTCCTCTCAATCTTTTGTCTCTCAATCTTGTACTCATTCTGCTCGTTTTGGACCCTATGTTTAGTAAACGAATTGGCTCCCAAACTTAAGTGAGAAGAAGCCACGGGCATTATATCACACCGAACCTCCTCATAGTATTTGTCGCGTGTGAAAAAGACTATTACCCCTTCAGTAACCTTACATCCCTCCATGGTGTATGGATAAGTCCTTTGTAGTCGAGGTAGCCGCAAGTAGGGTACCTCCTTTAGAGTGATGTAGTTCAGATTATACCCATCATCAAGGAAAAGGTCAAGTCACAAAGCCCCAAAAGTGCCAACCTTTGTCCTAAGAACTGGTCTTCTCGAATCAACATTGAAAAGCTTGGTGTACCCTTTTGGCACATCCTTGAACCTCATCAGCCCTTTTAATTCTTCCTATGTCAATGGGTGGGTATTTTCGTGGAGTTTTAGGAGATTCCCCGCTTGATTCCACCAAACCAATGTAAGGCCTTTCAAATGATCAAGTGCATACAATGGTCGCTCTGGACCTCTCAAATCATGGCATTGGAAAATCTGCTCACATTGCCACTCCCAATCAAGGTATGCCTTGGAATCACGCCATCCCTTAAAGAAAAGAAAATCAATCCTTTTGGTACCGAGACCTTTGACACATTTTTCATACCAGCCTTGATTCCCAAATCCTGAATATTATGCATTTACCTGAGAAATATAGGATAAAGTATACTTAGACTTTAGAGTTGCACACTCTCTCCTTCCCCTCGGATGACTTTGACTTGAGCTAGCAAGACACACTACTTCGACTAGGGTTAGCACAAGAGTAATAATATGAATCTTCACAAGCCTTAGGGTCATGCTCCTTATACTTCGTATATAAGAGAGTATTATACCTCATGTAACACCCCTAAATGCTAACAAGAGTAGCATGTCGATTTACCGTTTATTAATTACTACAGTATGTCTTACTCTCATTTTGGGAACTTGAAATTTTGTGATAATTGCTAGCTTGTTTAACAGAAATTATATCGTAATTTATGGGATTTGATTGGGGTATTTAAGTAATAGTTTAATTAGAATTATGTATAATTTTAGAATGAGGTGAAGGATATATATATATATAAGGGTATACGTATGTATTTTGGGTAGAACACAAAACTATTTGGGTAGCCCTTGAGGGACAGCTGTGCACTTGGGATAAACATCACTCTTGAGACTATATTTTGACCCCTCCTCTAGTGAATTTTGTTTCCCTTGAAGTCTAAGAACCTTAGAGCATTATCTAACTATTTTTTCTTCAAAATCGCAAAAGAAAAACTTGGTCCTTTGGGCTGGAATTCGAGACACACACTGCTCTTTGGTAAGTAGTCGAATTATGTTTTGTAGCTGAGTAGTGTATTACCTTTAGAATATCTCGTTCTTTAGAACTCATTTTTTGGTGAATAAATATGATTTGGAAAGCTAATTCGTATATCTACAACTCTTATGTTTATGTAAAACTCTAATTTAGTTTTTATGAATTTGAAATATGGGATGCAACATAGGACAAGTTCTATCCAGATTTTGGGTTTAGAAATCCTATATGAACAACTGTTAGTGTATCGATGATATATTTTTGTACAAAATACATTTCACGGTTATTATTGTTTATTTGCAACCTTAAGAGATGTACCTACATCTTTCATGAAGGTTATAAAGTCTAAATTTGCCTTTTTCCTTTTCAAATCTAAGTTGCAACATGAGGTACTAGGCTGGCCAGAATCACTGATTTGGGAGCATAGTCATAATTGTACAGGCTAAGCTTATTTGTGATGATGATCCTATTTTAGTTCAACATTATTGAGATAATAGGAATTAAAGAAGTTATTTAATTGTATTTTTAAGGTTGTATATACTCGTGAACAAGTTGAGGACCTTGATACATTGATTGGTCTACGATTTGAACTCGCAAAGTTGTGTTAGACTATTTCTACAATTAAGTATTGAGGTTTGTGTATAAACTTGTACTTACACTCTTTTAACTGCTGGTATATCTGAAAGTTGAGCTTGGTACCTTGGTTACCTCTTGTCACTTTGCAGTTTCGTATTGGTATGACACTTGTGTAACTCGCCCACTTGTACGGATTGTTTGATCACTTAACACTCTTGTTGGGACCTTGTCCTTCTTGTGGTTGTGACTTTGTCACTATTGGTATGCCTTTTGATTCGGATCATTTGCCATCTTGACTTTGGATTTTTAGTCCGTCTTAAGAATGCAAGTTGTCCATTTTAAGTACAAACTTGAAAGCCATTTTTAAAATGGTTCTTGGTTTTCTTGATTATTGAGCTTTGACCCTTCTTGATACAGGGCGTCAACCCTTCTTTATATATTGTTACTTGATTTATTTATTATGTTTCAAATGTGTTGCTCATGACTTGAGAAAGGTAGATTGGTGAATTTTGAGGGCTCCGAACCTATATTTTTTACACCATTAAGCTATATGCTTAGCGATAGTTGTTTCTATCGTAGGGAATGATCGAGAGAAGGCATGATGCTAGCCATTGGAGATGCAAATTTTGAGAGCCTTAAGGAAGAGGAAGATCACATGTGCATATAGGCATCTATAACTTTAGGACTTATACATGATCTATGTATTGTATATTTGCATGTAATTTTGAGGGCTAATCGGATCATGTCACCATGGTTTGTAATATAAGTATGGCTACATGTTTTGTTCATTTGGGGTATGTAAGCCCAAGTCTTGTATTATATTAAATTTACTACTAGTTTTGAATTATTATATGAGGCATGAACCACTTAGTTTGGGTACTCAGAAAGTTGGTAATATTTTTTTTATATCAGTTTTACTAGTGTGAGGACGATATATGCATAAAAATCTCATGAGATATTGTCTTATATTATTTCGGAAGGGTCATTACATGTTTGGTATCAGAGCCTAGGTTTCTGGTTCTAGGACTTTTGCTGTGAATTACTTGTATACTTGTTCACTTTCAAAAAAAAAAAAAGGTTTGATTTGGACTATTTTTTCACTTACATGGTTTATAATATTTTATCGTATGTAGAGTGCGCATGCATCATATACATGTCCATAATGCAATGTGATCTTCCCTTTTGAAGGACTTATGTTATGGCCTCTTCTGCTGACCGACCTATGGAAGCTGTTCGTGAAGGTTCGGGTGCCTCTGTTTCCCAACCTCATGCACTAGAAGAGGTTGGAGAACCTTTCTCAGTTCAATATGTTCCCTACACTAGTGAGTCTAAAGTGGGAAACCATCAGGGTGTAAGTGCTGGTTCACATCCTTACATGAGTCGTAGTACTCAAGCCATGAATCCTCCTTTTCAACAAATGGCTGAATTCTTCCACCACATGGCTTAAGCAATGCATGATCCCAATAGGATTAACTTTGAGAAAATGAGGAAAAGGGGTGGAGTGGAGTTTGAAGTATGTTATTTCCCTATTACAAAAAGATGCTTAGGATTGGTGGGTAAGTGTTCTGAATTCCAAGGTAAGACCTCCTGTTCTTACTTGGGATGATTTTCTTAGGGAATTTCGTATGAAGTATGTCCCACCTGCTTATTTTGATGCAAAGAGAAAAGAGTTTTTGAATTTAAGGTAACGAGGCATGTCTATTGTTAAGTACCAACAGAATTTTCTAAGGCTCTCTCGTTATGCTGGAGGTATTATTAAAGAGGAAAAAGACTAGTGTAGGAAATTTGAAGATGGTTTAAATGATTTCATTAGGAAGAATATGGCGATCCTGCAACATAAGTACTTTTGTAAGTTAGTGTCTGCTGCTTTTACTTGGGAACGACTTGATAAAAAACAAGCTAGTCAAAATGAAAACAAATTCTAAAAGCCTAGACTAGATTTTGGAGGTCCATCCAAAAGGGGAAGGTTTGATGATTCTAAAGCTGGTAGTGTTAACAGGCCACCTTAGCAAAAGCAAATTAGATCAGAATTTTCTACAGCTAGCACTCCAAATTATGGCCGCAGGTCTCGAGTTCCCACTTGTCCACAATGTGGAAAGAATCATTATGGTACTTGCAGGAGAGCTTCTGGTGCATGTTTCAGTTGTGGGAGCTTTCATCATAAAGTGAAGGATTGTCCTAATCCTAATAATGCTCCTTCCTTGACAACTGAAGGCTCAATTCATAAGCCTTCTATTAATCTTCCTAAAACTAATGAAGGTGCAAGACCTAAAAACACCCAAGCGGTAGGGGTAAGTGCAGCGAATAAAGCTAGTAGACCAAGGATGATTAGCTTTCCTTCTGTAGCTCCTTGAACTAGTCGGCGATATTAGAACTCCCGCTAAGGTAGTTTGGCGAGTAGCCAAAGTGGAGGTCAACTCACCGAATAGAGCAACATATTCCTTTGCTCCTCTTTGCTTAGTTAGGATTCCCATGCTCCAAGATATCATCCAATACTCAATTGATCACAAGGTTTCGATTTCTACTCTTGGTTAGAATAGATTTTTATTTCAAGAAGAATGGATGACTCGATTTAAGAAAACAGGCTTGAATCAAGAAGTTAACTACAAAGTAAAAACGAATAAAAGCACACAAACAAAAACACTAACAAAGAACTGAATTCAAGAACTAATCGTCAACAAGTAGGTAATTACAAGTTGAAAATTAGTTTAGGAATCTTGACAACGAACTTTTCGGCCAAACGCTTTTGATGGACCGAGCGTTGGCGGTGCTTATGCAAGAACTTTAGTCTGCCTTCAACACCTTTATAATGATTATATTCTCACCAACTTCGGTGCGCGCAACATTGGGGATAGCATTGGCCTTGCAACGAAGGCATCGGCGTCAGCGCATGACATCTTATATTTAGCATCGGGGTGGGTGTTGGGCGTGCATCGACGAAGCTATTCACGTACGGTGCATGAGTAGTATTTGGCTTGTGTGGTTAGGTTGGATCCCTGCTTCGAGAAGCAATGTCCTAACCCGCATGACATCTCGGTCGCGGATCAAGCGCATTCTAGGGTGTGAGTGGTGCTAATTAAAGGGAACGTGAGAGAGTGGAGAATGAAATTTAGTTGAGAATTTTTAGGGTGATACAAAGGAAGAAAATAAAAGAAATAATAATAAAACAAGAAACAAACGAAAAGAAAAAAAGAGAAAGAAAGAGGAAAAAACAAAAAATCGTGTGATGTGGGAAAAAAGAGAAAAAATTGTGCAACATGGTTAGGAAAAAGAGAAAATGGGAGGACGATTTTTAGGAAATATTAGTTCGCGGAGTTTTAGGGTAATTAGGATAAAGGGTAAGGTAATTTGAATTTTATAGGACTCTTTTTTTTCTTCTTTTCAATATATACTATTATTTTAGACTGGTAAAAGTTGAAGGATTAAAAAAATATACATTAAATTCACAAGCGTTATTTATTAAAATTTATACATGAAGAGACCATATAATTTTTTGTAATTTTCAAACTTTTTCTCATTTATTTTTAAATATAAACCATTCGAAATAATAATATTTAAGTATTAAAAATGGTGTTAAATCTTTTAGTTTGGTCGAAGCCTGCACAAAATGGCATGCCTTTATGCACGTCATACAAGCAACATTAGTTGGGTCCGTGCACAATGCATTACCCATGTGTGATATAAGTTAACCACTACACATATCAATCAACTGATATTGGTCAAGGACCATGAAATTTATCTATGTGCTTGTGCGCATTGACCATGTGACAATGGCAGACCCTGCGCGCATCGCCCAAACAACATCGGTGACCTCTAGGCACATTGACCTAAGCCCAAGCACAATAACACGCCCCTACACGCATCAACCAAGCAACAATAATAGACCCCTACGCACATCAACTCAGGCCCACGCACAATGGCAGACCCCTACGTGCATCACCCAAGCAACATTGATGGACCCCTTCACACAACTATCAAGCGACATCGGTTGAGGCCCGCACATAAGGGCAGGCCCCTCTGCGCATCTGTTAAGCGATATGTGTGAACCCGCACACAAGGCTAGACATTTGTATGCATCACTTGTGCAACTTTGACAAAGCCCAATGCACGTCGAAAAAGCTACATTGGTTAAGGCTCACGCCCAATAGTATGCCCATACACACATCGCTAAGGCTACACTGGCCGACCCCTACGCACATCGGCCAAGGATTTTACGCAATGGTAGGCCCTTGTGCTCATCAGCCAAGTGACATCATTGATGGCCTCACAAAAGTCCAGCCCTATGTGCCCATCGCCCAGGAGACATCAGTTGAGGCACTCACATGCACCTAACATTGGTAGATGTCATCACTTATTTTTAGGAAAACTTCGATATAAAAGGAAAATTTGAAAACTTTTTTCTGTTATCTAAAAGTCATTATTGCAAGGCGAGGTGTATTTGGTGGTTTCTTTATATAATTTATTTTTAAAAATCCTATAAAATTATGTTTTTTTGGATAATTTCGACATTTAAAAAAAAAAAAAATTTTTTTGAAAACTATTGTTTTTAATATTTCAAAGTCGTTTGTTCAAGAAAAGTTCTATTTGGTGATTTTGTTTATTTATTAAATTCTTTTACCTATTTAATTATTCTTTTTGGAAAATTTCGACATCTAAAAAATCAAAAAAATTAAGTGGAAACTTTTATTTTTGACATTTGAAACTCATTTAAGAAAGCAGAAACATTTTTGGTGGTTTTTTATATTCTATTTTTTTCTATTTTTTTTTTTTTTCATATTTGTTTTTATTTATTCCTCTTTAATTTTTTTAAAAAAAAAAGTTTTGACATATCAAAAAATCAATTTTTTAAAATTATTATTTTTTATGTTTGAACTCATTTGTGCAAACCAGATTGTGTTTAGTGGTTATTTTTTACCTCTATTCTGTTTAATTATTTTTCAAAAATTTTTGGCATATACAAAAATATTTTTTTGAAATCTACTTTTTTTTTTTGTATTTAAAAGTCATTTTCGCAAAAGGCATTGTGTTTGACTATGTCTCTACCCTTTGTACACACTACATGTTGCTCCTACTAATGTCACGACCCAAGGTACCCCCTAGACGTAACAAGGCACATAGAACCCCGAAAGCCTCCATGTAAGCCACTTAGCATATCATAACATAAAGTACTAGAATAATATAGAGTAAAACACATTTCAAATCTTAAAAGTTTTTCATAAAAGAGAGACGAAGTCTAGACTTGTCTCAATATAGCCATCTATTACAATAATTGAATGAAATAGGGCCTAGCCCATACAACATGTCCAAAAAGGGAAAGTACATGAAAGAAACTACAACATAGGAAAACTCGTCCTCGAACCATGAGGACTCACCAACAAGCCCAGAAAATACACAAGTCCAATCTTTGGCCACTAGAATGATCACCTCGAGAATCGAACCCTACACTTGGGAAAAATATAGGAAAAGTATGGGTTAGCACAAAAATGCACTAAGTATTGCAACCATGCATAAAACATTAAAACATGCAAAAGGGGGCATTTCATTTGAAAGCATGCAACTTGCCAAGTTTAAACATCATATAAGACAATAGAAGTCATAATCCATAATCATGGACAACATAAGGCAATATCATCTTTAAAGCCTTTGAACTCTTATACAAAGCCTCTTGAGTAACCATAGTTCATTATTCATGTTCTTTTTGTGGGAAGAATAGCCTTAACCGACATAGAGACCATGTGAGATAAAACATGATCACCCGGTGTCCCCCACACCGAAAAGGGTTGTTCTACTTTCCTAAGGTAGAACCTTGAACTCTTAGCTTAGGTGGATCCACTAGCTACATAATCTATGGGGGCACATAGTTTATGGGATACAGAGATTTCTACTAGAAACCCGGCCTCTACTAACGGGAGAGTTTCCATCTCATGAGACCTCTTCTAGAAACCCGGCCTCAACTAACGGGAGAGATTCTATATCATTGTCAATATCCACTTGGTGCTGAGCATAATTCCCACATAATACTTATTAAGTCTTACTTAACTCATGTCTCATGGAAGGATGTGCTTGACAATCAATCCAAGTTAGTTCATTAGGATAGCTCTTATTCATGATTCAATAAGTTGAGAATAGCCTTTCAACCTAAGAATCCTTTCTATGGAGAAAACCTTTCACATCATGGTTGTAAGTGTTTCTTGAGAATTAGCTTTCAATAACACAACAACACAATTAACATTGGCACTTTACTCTCAAAGCACCTTCATAGCATTTACATAACTTCACAAGATCATGCATAAACTCACACTTTGCCCTTCCAAGGTTCAACGCCATCATCAATCACCAAATGTAGAATTTAAGAATTAGATAGGGATTTCATCATAATTTCATGTAATTCTATCAATTCACAAAGTAGATTATAAAAACTCGTCTTTCACAATCAATAATCCAACCTATGAGATCACAATTTGGAGAAATATGGGGATTTGCATGGATTCATAAGGGAAGCATCATAAAAACATTTTAAAATCATCAATTCATGCATATTAAACATAATTAAACCATTAAAATTAGTAAATCAAAGAACCCAAGGTGAATGAAGAAAACCGTAGCTAATAGGGGTGATTCTACCATTTGAAATTTCAGATTTAAGAGGGCTCCATGGGTGAAAGCTACCGATGGATGAAAACCACCATACCTCAATCACAAAGCCCTATGAATTTGGTGTGAAGCTCCTTGCTTCTTGAACCCTAGGTTTCAGTTTCTTCTTCTTCTTCTTTGAGATTTCTAGAAAGAAAACTTTTGTAGAGGAGGATGTTTTGGGAATTGATTTGAGTTTTATAAATAATGAGTTGGATGACTTATTTTAGGGGATTTAAATCTTTATATAGGTGGTCTAAATTAGGCTAAAACGACACCACTTAATATAATTAAAACTGGAAAACCCCAAAACACCCCTAAACTAATCCACTAAAACAGTTCCTGTCACCATCCACGAGACCATGTTGACGGGCCGTGGATGGAACCACGGATCATCCTGGTCATGCGTGGTTTGGTGATATAGATTTTTGGCTATCCACGGACCCACCATCCATGGGGCATGGTTCCTGTCGTGGTTCACTACTTTTTGGCAGTTTACAAGGTCCTCCTCAAGGATCCATGGTTAGTCCTTGAGGGGTAGTACCTTGACGTTATAATACGAAATCCTTTATTTTAAGTATGGAGAGTTACATTCACAACTCTGAACCTCATGTTAAGCTCTAGTTTAGCCTACTAATATTCGGAGTCGTACAATACATCCCTCTTGGGAACATTCATCCTCGAATGACTATCTAGACACCTTACGAAAGAAAAGACTCAAGACTAGCATCCCATCATGCATGCAACATCAAAATAATGCACAATTCAAAGGAGGAAACATCAACTCCAACTCAAACATAATCAATGCACCACAAGGAAATAGGAACTACATCTAACAATCAATCATGCATAAATTTCAACATTTCTTATGTTCTTAGGAGGAACTACCTTCTCCAAGCTTTAAAGCATGCTCAACAGAATCTCATGAAACCATTAGGCCATTTACTAAAGAAAATCATATACATATAAAGCATATTCATCAATTCATCTCATGAAGTCAAATATGCAACTCATACTCAATGCACAACAACATGAGGAAAATCATTCATGAAAACTCATTTTCTTACAAAACATTAATTTCTCAACAACATGCATAACATAAGGAAATCATGGAAATACATAAATCACACACGACTCCTAAACAAGAATACTCAAGAGAAACCCATTACCTCAAGTTGGAACATGAGAGGAACGAAAAAAATGAGGATATCGGGACTTCATGTCGCCTCGACCTCCCAAGTAGCACCCTCAACTAAGTGATTCCTCCAAAATACTTCATGGAGGCAACTTCCTTGTTTCTCAACCTCTTGACTTTTCAGCCCAGGATCCCAACCGATACCTCTTCATAAGTAAGATTCTCTTTAATCTCTAAACCCTCTAAGGGAACTATGGTTGATGGATCCCCAACACATTTCTTTAACATTGAGACATGGAACACCAGATGCACCAACGCCAACTCAATTGGCAAATCTAACTCATATGCAACCTTGCCAACGCGCCTCAAAATCTCAGAAGGATCAACAAATCGAGGAGTAAGTTTTACCTTCTTCCCAAACCTCATAACACCCTTCATGGGTGAGATCTTGAATCATGCTCATCGAATTCGAGATCTATCCTTATAACATCAGCATAGGACTTTTTTCGACTTTGGGTCATTCTCAACCTCTCTCTAATAACCCGAATCTTCTCAATGGTCTGATGCACCAATTTTGGACCTAGGAGAGCAACTTCTCCCAGTTCAAACCATCCTATAGGAGGCCTACATCTCCTACCATAGAGAGCCTCAAAGGGAGCCATGTCGAGACTCGAATGATAACTGTTCTTATAAACAAAATCAACTAACGGCATATAGTCATCCCAATTGCCCTTAAAATCTATCACACATTCCCTAAGCATGTCTTCTAAAGTCTGAATGGTGAGTTCTGCTTGACCATCCATTTGAGGGTGAAAAGTTGTGCTAAGCTTCACCTTGGTACCTAGCCCCTTTTGGAAAGACCTCTAAAACTGTGAAGCAAATTTGGTACCTCGATCTAAAATTATAGACAAGGGTAATCCATGTAACCTTACTATCTCCCTTAAATACAACTTAGTATACTCTTCCGTCGAGTAGGACACCTTGACGGGAATTAAATGAGCAGACTTAGTCATCCGGTCCACTATTACCCATATCGAGTCATGTTGCTGCCGAGTATGTGGTAAGCCTACAATAAAATCCATGTTCGGATCTTCCCACTTCCAAGTAGGAATAGAAATATGTTGTGACAAGACTCCTAGCCTTTGGTGCTCTGATTACCAAGTTTGTCATGACCCAGGGTACCCCCTAGATGTAACAAGGCACATAGATCCTGAAAGGCTCCATGTAAGCCACTTTGCATATCATAACATAAAGTACTAGAATAGAGTAAAAACACATTTCAAGTCTTAAAAGTTTTTTTATAAAAGAGAGCAAAAGTCTAGACTTGTCTCAATAAAGTCATCTATTACAATACTTGAATGAAATAGGACCTAGACCATGCAACATATCGGAAAAGGGAAAGTATATGAAAGAAACTAAAACATAGGAAAAGTCATCCTCGAACCATGAGGACTCACCAACAAGCCCAGAAGATACACAAGTCCAAGCTTTAGCCACTAGAATGATCACCACGAGAACCGGACCCTACACTTGGGAAAAATGTAGGAAAAGTAAGGGTTAGCACAAAAATGCACTAAGTATAGTAGCCATGCATAAAACATTAAAACATGAAAAAATGGACATTTCATTTGAAAACATGAAATTTGCCAAGTTTAAACACCATTTAAGACAATAGAAGTCATGAGTCATAATCATGGACAACATAAGTCAATATCATCTTTAAAGCCTTTGAACTCATATATGAATCCTCTTGAGTAACCATAGTTCATTATTCATGTTCTTATCCTGGGAAGAATAACCTTAACCAACATATAGACCATGTGAGCTAAAGCATGATCACTCGGTGTCACCCACACCGACAAGGGTTGTTCTACTTGCCTAAGGTAGAACCATGAACTCTTAGCATAGGCGGATCCACTAGCTATATAACTTATGGGGGCACATATTTTATGGGATACGGAGATTGCTACTATAAACCCAGCCTTTACTACCGGGAGAGCTTCCATCTCATTGTCAATATCAACTCGGTGCTAAACATAATTCCCACGAAATACTTATTAAGTCTTAGTTAACTCATGTCCCATGGAAGGATGTCCTTGACCATCAATCTAACTTATTTCAGTAGGATAGCTCTTATTCAACCCAAATGTAGGGTCCAACAGACTGGGTTTCCATTCTATTGTCTAAACCTTAGACTTTGATTTCTTTCCGAGCTTGGTGAGTCCTCATGGTTCGAGGACGGACTTCTCCTTATTGTAGTTTCCATTTATTGCATTTCCTTTTTGGACATGATGTATGGGCTAGGCCCAATTTCGTTCGACGTTGTAATAGATGGCTATGATGAGACAAATGTTTAGACTTCCCCTTTCTTAATTACTTTTTAGGCTTGTATGGATTCCTTCGGGGTTCTATATGTCATATTACATCTTGGGGGTACCCTGGGTCGTGACATCATCATAATAGTGACTATTCCCGACAGACAAATACTGATTTTTTTTTCTCCTAGGAAAAACCATGGTTCCTAAAAATGCCACTATGAATGCTTCATGTCTATACTTTTCCATGTACGGAGGTGTTGCCCATTTTTAAGTTGTTTTCCACAATCTGAATCTTTCTTTCCATATCTTGAGTAGAGAAAATCCAAGGAAACCCACCCATTATCAAAACACTCCATATGAGGTCGGATGATATGCATTTATTCTAAAATTTTGTTGCCGCTAATGCTCTTTGGGGCTATGAGAGTTTTACTTTGGATATCCTTGCCTAACCCTATTAAATCACCCAATTCTTGCAATGTGTGCATCAACTCAAAAATGCTAAAGTGAAAAACATTGTTTGTAGAATCCCAAAATGGAATTAAGGCCTCGATCAAATCTTTGTCAAGACTAAACCTCATGATGTCTGTTAGAAAACCAAGATGTTTGAATATCTCAGTTGGCCTGAATTGATTCACATCATTCCACCAAGTCATGAGTAGTGGTGGGATTTTATCGGTAATAATAAATTTTGGGGGATCGTTGACCCTTTCGACTGCTTTATCTCTTGACTTTTTATCACATCTCATAGATCTCATGATTACCTGGTTGGAAAAAAACTTGAGATTTTCAACCAAAATTATCTTATGAAATTTTGATAATTCTCTATTAGAGTAGTTAAAAAATAAAAGTAATGAAAAATGACTCAGAATTCCTAAAGTGGTCACTCTTTAGAAAAACAACCCTTGTTGACTTCCCTTAGGGGATGCTTAGGTTGTTTTAAGAGACAATGAACGGATAAGGAGACAACTTTGATAAGCAACTTTTTCTTTTATGAAATGTACCTTGTTTTCATGTCAAATATAAAAGTGAATCATGAAATAGAAAAAGATAAGGTGGGCACTTGGTGGACTATCTTTGAAATAATTTCAAAAAAATACATATATATAATTATTATTTTTATTTTTTTATAAAGAAAAATACATATGTGCATATGGAACTGTTTTTTTATAGATATACAAATATGCACATTATTATTATTCTTCTTTTTTTTTAAAAAGGACTCGTTATTTTTGTTATGAAAGCAACAATTTGAGGCATCGTCATCATCATCGTCATCGTCATCGTCATCGTCATCGTCATCGTCATCGTCATCGTCATCGTCATCGTCGTCATCATTATCATCATCATCATCGTCTTCATCATCGTCTTCATTTATTTATTTATTTTGAGTCATTTGTTGAAAGTGGATAAAAATAGAATTTTCTGCTTTTAGTTAATTATCCTAAAGTCAGTTAACATTCTTTATAGTCTTCCCCATGATGCAACAAGTAGCAAAAAAATGTACATGATGGTCTCAAGAAAAGGTACTTGTCCTAGACAGACCCAAACCCTATGTTGAGTCTCCCTAAGTTAGATACGCATGATACTGATAAAGAGGAACCTACTAGGGATATTAGGTTTCAATTCTACTAAGGTTAAGCTTGTGGAGAAAGATATATAGACTGGCTGTAAAACGAGCGGACAACTCTAGTTAGGGAGTAGTAATGTACCGGTAGCAACGCTTTCCTGTTTTGTGCATGGGTTCTCCCCATTCTAAGCATGTGTGACTAAAAATCCTTCACCATGGACCGAAGATCCACTGCTATCTCTACAGAAATGGGGTGCGCAGTCGCAATTCCCAAAATTGTATTATTGAAGACTCTGAGAGTGCGCGAGAGAAGACAATTTATATGCAATTCAAATAATATCAAAGCAGTAAATAAATAGACAATTAGCATATTAATCCAACAAATACAATATCCACAAAAATAACTAAATAAATAAAAGTCATAAATAAATCAATATTTACAAGCTCGAATTTTAGTTTCCCTACCAGAGTCACCATCTGACACACCCCTATTTTTTCCAAACGAAAGTTTTGAAAATAAAGTTTCTCCAATTAAAGTGACATTTCGAAAAGGGATTATTTTACTTCAGAGTCGCCACTTGGAATTGAGTTTTGGTGTTCAAAGCTAAGTCACCTTATTAGAACCCCTATTCAAAAGAAAGTTGCCTCTAAATTTTATTGTTTTGCGAACTAGAAATCCGATTAACGAATTTTATTGACCAAGGGGAAGGTGTGAGGCACCCCTCGAGTGCCGTGGTTCTAGCATGATCTCTTTATTGACTTATATCTTGCTTGACTTAATTTTGGATATATTATATTTATTAGCTTAGTAATTAAAAAAAAGTGATATATCCCCATTCTTTGATTTATTTTAAACTTATTAAAATTGTCTTATTTTTATCAGTGTGTCCATTAATTAAACTTATTAAAATTGTCTTATTTTTATCAGTGTGTCCATTAATAAAAATATCTATAAACACATAAATTACCTGAAAACAAAATAAAATAAAGTTAAGAAATGAACCTTTACGAACTTGAAACTTGAAACACAAGTATTTTCTTTTTCCTTTTTTGTTTTGCATGTATTTCTATTTTTTATTTTTTTAATGTAATTATGATAGAATGTATATAGGTATCTAATAGTCAGGAATTAAGATTTATGTAGGAATGAGATTTTTAGAGTTTGGGTAATTTTACGCTTATTGTTTTAGTTACATGTAAAATAGAAGATAAAATTTTATGGGATTTAGGATTAGTTTTAGAAAGAAAACTCTAATATTTTCTTCTTCTTTTTTTTTTTTCATGTTGTACCCTTTTTTTTTATAATCAAAAAATTTTCATTTTAGTTCTTAACGTTTTTTTTTTTACTTCCCCTTTCTATTTTTTTAATGATTCTTACGTTTTTATTCTTCTTTTATGTTTCTTTCAACGTCTGTTACTTTTTAAATACGTTATGCTTCCTTCTTCTTTTTTCATTACCTTTATTGTTATTATTTATTTTATTTTTGAATCTCTAAATAAAATTTAAATCTCTACTTAATTATATAATTAACAACCTCAATTAAAGTAACATCATCCCAGATTTATTCTTATGGCAAACTATGTTGTCAGATTAAATAAATTAAAAGGACTAAAACATATTTCACAAAGCTTTTCCAAATCACTAATCAATTAAACTTTAGTTTATATCCTACTCTAACAAGTCTACAGTAAATTCAACAAGATTTTTTTTTAAGTGAAAACTTGACTAAAAGAAATGCTAACGATTCAAATTTAACAGTTCGATATGATGGAACCGATTTCAATATAAATTGCATCTAGAGAGTATAAGTTAATAATAATAATAATAATAATAATAATAATAATAATAATAATAATAATAAATAAATAAATAAAATGTATAAGACATCTTTTATTTATTTATTTTTTTTAGCAAGAAGCGTCTCCAGCTACGTTCTCCTAAACATTCGTAAATTCTCAAAATAATTCCCAACATACACCAAAAACTGATATTACATAATAATAATATGCAATTCGAAGAACTTCATATTGTTGGAATCAAATTTTTGTGTAAGCATCCCATTTAAATCATGCGAGAATTTAGAGTCTCCTCTTCGTGAAAATTGATTTACCACAAAAGCAACTGCTACGATCTACCGATTTCAAAAATTTAATAACTATGTATTAACTTTAAAGAGCCACGAATCCAAAATCGTGAACAAAACCTCGAACACTAGACTTAATACACAAAAGAAAACTCACTAATTTTCTTCTCTTTTCTTTTTCTACCAGTTTTTCTGTGTCTTCTTTTTTCTTTTTTGTGCAGATGTTTTTTTATAATCTTTTGTGGGTGTGAGTCTGGTGCTAATTAAAGGGAAAGTGAGAGAGTGGAGAATGAAATTTAGTTGAGAATTTTTAGGGTGAGATAAAGGAAGAAAATAAAAGAAATAAATAATAAAACAAGAAACAAACGAAAAAAGAGAAAGAAGGAGGAAAAAACAAAAAAATCGTGTGATGTGGGAAAAAAGAGAAAAAACCGTGCAACATGGTGAGGAAAAAAAGAAAATGGGAGGACGATTTTTAGGAAATATTAGTTCGCAAAGTTTTAGGGTAATTAGGATAAAGGGTAAGGTAATTTGAATTTTGTAGGACTCTTTTTTTTCTTCTTTTCAATATATACTATTATTTTAGACTGGTAAAAGTTGAAGGATTAAAAAAATATACATTGAATTCACAAGTGTTATTTATTAAAATTTAAACATGAAGAGACCATATAACTTGTTGTAATTTTTAAACTTTTTTTTCATTTATTTTTAAATATAAACCTACTGAAATAATAATATTTAAGTGTTAAAAATGGTGTTAAATCTTTAAGTTTGATCGAAGCCCGCACAAAATGGCATGCCTTTATGCACGTCATACAAGCAACATTAGTTGGGTCCATGCACAATGCATTACCCATGCGTGATATAAGTTAACCACTACACACATCAGTCAAGTGATATTGGTTGAGGCCCATGAAATTTATCTATGTGCTTGTGCGCATTGACCATGTGACAATGGCAAACCCCGCGCGCATCGTCCAAACAACATCAGTGACCCATGGGCACATCGACCAAGGCCCAAGCACAGTAACACACCCCTACACGCATCAACCATGCAACAATAATAAAACCCTACGCACATCAACTCAGGCCCGCGCACAATGGCAGACCCCTAGGTGCATCACCCAAGAAACATCGACGAACCCCTTCACACAACTATCAAGCGACATCGGCCGAGGCCCGCACATAAGGGCAGGCCCCTCCACAGATCTTTTAAGGGATATGCGTCAATGTCGGTACACAAGGCTAGACATTTGCATGCATCACTTACGAAACATTGACAAAGCCCAATGCACATCAACAAAGTTGCATTAGTTGAGGCTCACGCCCAACAGTATGCCCATACGCACATCGCTAAGGCTACATTGGCGGACCACTACACACATTGGCCGAGGACTTTACGCAATAGTAGGCCCTTATAAGTGACATCAATTGATGCCCTCACAAAAGTGCAAGCATAGCCCACCGCCCAGGAGACATCAGTTGAGGTGCTCACGTGCACCTGACATTGGTAAATGTCATCACTTATTTTTAGGAAAACTTCGATATAAAAGGAAAATTTGAAAACTTTTTTTTGTTATTTGAAAGTCACTATTGCAAGGCGAAGTGTATTTGGTGGCTTCAATTTATAATTTATTTTAAAAAATCATATAAAATTATGTTTTTTTTTGGATAATGTCGACATTTAAAAAAACAATATTTTTTTTTTGAAAAATATTGTTTTTAATATTTGAAAGTTGTTTGTTCAAGAAAAATTCTTTTTGGTGGTTTTGTTTATTTGTTAAATTCTTTTACCTATTTAATTATTCTTTTTTGGAAAATTTTGACATCTACGAAATCAAAAAAATTTAATGGAAACTTTTATTTTTGACATTTGAAACTCATTTAAGAAAGCAGAAATATTTTTAGTGGTTTTTTATATTCTATTTTTTTCTACTTTTTTTTTATATTTGTTTTTATTTTTTCCTATTTAATTATTTTTTTTGAAAAGTTTTGACATCAAAAAATCAAATTTTTTAAACTATTATTTTTTATGTTTGGAACTCATTTGTGCAAACCGAATTGTGTTTAGTGGTTATTTTTTGCCTCTATTCTGTTTAATTATTTTTCAGAAATTTTTGGCATATACAAAAATATTTTTTTGAAATCTATTATTTTTTGTATTTAAAAGTCATTTTCGCAAGAGGTATTGTGTTTGACTATGTCCCTACCCTTTGTACACACTACCTGTTGCTCCTACCAATGTAACGACCCAGGGTACTCCCTAGATGTAACAAGGCACATAGAACCCCGAAAGCCTCCATGTAAGCCACTTAGCATATCATAACATAAAGTACTATAATAATAAAGAGTAAAACACATTTCAAGTCTTAAAAGTTTTTCATAAAAGAGAGAGGAAGTCTAGACTTGTTTCAATATCGACATCTATTACAATACTTGAATGAAATGAGGCCTAGCCCATACAACATGTCCGAAAAGGGAAAGTACAGGAAAGAAACTACAACATAGGAAAAGTCATCCTCAAACCATAAGGACTCACCAACAAGCCCTGAATATACACAAGTCCAAGCTTTGGCCACTAGAATGATCACCTCGAGAACCGGACCCTACACTTAGGAAAAATATAGAAAAAGTATGGGTTAGCACAAAAATGCACTAAGTATTGTAGCCATGCATAAAACATTAAAACATGCAGAAAGGGACATTTCATTTGAAAGCATGCAATTTCTCAAGTTTAAACATCATATAAGACAATAGAAGTCATAATCCATAATCATGGACAACATAAGTCAATATCATCTTTATATCCTTTGAACTCATATACAAAGCCTCTTGAGTAACTATAGTTCATTATTCATGTTCTTTTTGTGGGAAGAATAGTCTTAACCGACATAGCGACCATGTGAGCTAAAACATGATCACCCGGTATCTCCCACACTGAAAAGGGTTTTTCTACTTGCCTAAGGTAGAACCATGAACTTTTAGCTTAGGTGGATCCACTAGCTAGATAATCTATGGGGGCGCATAGTTTATGGGATACAGAGACTTCTACTAACGGAAGAGCTTCCATCTCATGAGACCTCTTCTAGAAACCCAGCCTCAACTAACGGGAGAGCTTCCATCTCATTGTCAATATCCACTCGGTGCTAAGCATAATTCCCACAGAATACTTATTTAAGTCTTACTTAACTCATGTCTCATGAAACGATGTGCTTGACAATCAATCCAAGTTAGTTTATTAGGATAGCTCTTATTCATTGATTCAATAAGGTGAGAATAGCCTTTCAACCTAAGAATATTTTCTATGTGAGAAAACCTTATCCACCATGGTTGTAAGTGTTTCATGAGAATGAGCTTTCAATAACGCAACAACACAATTAACATTGGCACTTTACTCTCAAAGCACCTTCATAGTATTTACATAAATTCACAAGATCATGCATAAACTCACACTTTGCCCTTTCAAGGTTCAAAGCCATCATAAATCACCAAATCTAGATAAGAATTAGATATGGATTTCATCATAATTTCATGTAATTCTATCAATTCATACATTAGATCATAAAAACTCTTCTTTCACAATCAACAATCCAACCTATGAGATCACATTGTGGAGAAATATGGGGATTTGCATGGATTCATAAAGGAAGCATCATAAAAACATTGTAAAATTATCAATTCATGCATATTTAAACATAATTAAACCATTAAAATCAGTAAATCAAAGAACTCATGGTGAATGAAGAAAACCATAGCTAATTGGGGTGATTCTACCATTTGAAATTTAAGATTTTGAGAGGGTTCCATGGGTGAAAGCTACACATGGATGAAAACCACCATACCTCAATCACAAAACCCTATGAATTTGGTGTGAAGCTCCATGCTTCTTGAACCCTAGGTTTCACTTTCTTCTTCATCTTCTTTGAGTTTTCTAGAGAGAGAACTTTTGGAGAGGAGGATGTTTTGGGAATTGATTTAAGTATTAGAAATAATGAGTTGGATGACTTAGTTTAAGGGATTTAAATATTTATATAGGTGGTCTAAATTAGGCTAAATCGACACCACTTAATATTAATTAGAACTAGAAAATCCCCCAAAAAAGCCCTAAACTAATCCACTAAAGCAGTTCCAGTCACCATCCATGAGACCATGTTGACGGACCGTGGATGGAACCATGGACCATCCTGGTCAAGTGTGGTTTGGTAATAGAGATTTTTGGCCATCCTCGGACCCACCATCCATGGGGCGTGGTTCACTGTAGCGACCCTTCCAAAATAATATAAGTCAATAACTCACGAGATTTTTATGCATATATTGTGCTCACACTAGTAAAAATGATATAAAAAGAATATTATCAACTTCCAAGTACCCAAACTAGGTGGTTCATGCTTCATAAAATCATTCAAAACAAGTAGTAAATTAATATATTACAAGACTTGGGCTTACACACCCCAAATGAACAAAACATGTTGTCATACTTATATTACAACCCATGGTGACATGACCAGTTTAGCCCTCTAAATTTCATATAAATATACAACGCATAGATCATGTATAAGTCCCAAAGTTTATACAAAATATAGATGCCTATATGCAAATGTGATCTTCCTTAAGGCTCTCAAAGTCTCCAACTCCAATGGCCAGCTTCATGCCTCCTCTCGATCATTCCCTACGATAGAAACAATTATCGCTAAGCATATAGCTTAGTGGTGTAAAAACTATAGGTTCGGAGCCCTCAAAATTCACCAAGCTACCTTTCTCAAGTCATGAGAAACACAATTGAAACATAATAAATAAATTAAGTAACAATATATAAAGAGTATCAAGTTTGATATTTAAAGATCCAAATGTCAAGAACGCTCATAGCACCAGTTTCTAAGAGATTCAACAACAAGGCTCGCCCAATATCTACATCATGTCGTCACACCAAGCACAAGCAGCTATCAAGAAGGGCCAACGCCCTATATCAAGAAGGTTCAAAGCCTAATAATCAAGAGAACCAAGAACCATATTAAAAATGGCTTTCTAGTTCGTACTTAAAATAGACAACTTCCATTCTTAATACGGACTAAAAATCCAGATTAAAGATGGAAAATGATTCGAATCAAGAGGCATGCCAATAGTGACAAAGTCACAGCCACAAGAAGAACAAGGTTCCAACAAGAGTGCTAAGTGATTAAACAATCCGTACAAGTGGGCGAGTTACACAAGCGTCTTTAACATCTTAAAGGATACCAATACGATAACCAAGGTACCAAGATCAACTTTCACATATACCAGCAGTTAAAAGAATGCAAGTACAAGTTTACACACAAACCTCAATACTTTAGTGTAAAAGTAGTCCAACACAACTTCGCGAGTTCAAACCGTAGACCAACCAACGTATCAAGGTCCTCAACTTGTTCACGAGTATATACAACCTTAAAAATACAATTAAATATCTTCTTTAATTCCTAGTATCTCAATAATGTCGAAGTAAAACAGGAATATCATAACAAATAAGCTTAGCCTATACACATACAACTATGCTCTCAAAACAGTGATTCTGGCCAGCCTAGTACCTCATGTTGCAACTTAGATTTGAAAAGGAAAACGGCAAAACTAGATTTTATAACCTTCATGAAAGATGTAAGTACATCTCTTACGGTTGCAACCAAACAAGAATCACCACAAAATATATATTTTGTACAAAAAGATATATTCAAAACACTAATAGTTGTCCATACAGGATTTCTAATTTCAAACTCTGGACAAAACTTGTCCTATGTTGCATCCCATATTTCGAATCCATAACAGCTAAATTAGAGTTTTACATAAACATAAGAGTTGTACATATACGAATTAGCTTTCCAAATCATATTTACTCACTGTAAACAAAGTTCTATAAAACAAGTTATGCTTAAAATACTAAATTCTATCCGGCTCAAAAATAGATTTTTTCCACTTACCAAAGAGAAGGGTGTGGCTCGAATCCCATCCAAAAGGACCAAGCTTTTCTCTTGTGATTTTTAAGAACAAATGGTTAGATAATTTTCTAAGGTTCTTAGACTTCAAGGGAAACGAATTTCACTAGAGGAGGTGCCAAAATATAGTCTCAACAATGATGTTTATCACAATGCACAGCTGTCTCCAGAATGTGGCAGCCTAAAATACATACATATATACCTATATGTATAACCCTTATCTCCCTTTCAAGTTATACATAATTATAATTAGAATATTACATAAATACCCCAATACAATTCCTTAAATTACGATCACAATTTATTTTAAGCAAGTTAGCAATTATCACAACATTTCAAGTTCCCAAAATGAGAGTAAAACATATTGTAGTAATTAAGCAATGGTAAATCGACATGCGACTCTTGGTTAGTATTTAGGGGTGTTACAACTCTCTCCCCCTTAAGGAAATTTCGTCTCGAAATTTATCTTACACTAGTCCTGAAACAAGTGCGGATACTGGGTCCTCATGCCTTCTTCTCTCTCCCAAGTAGCTTCTTTTCCCAAATGGTTCCTCCAAAGTACCTTTACTAGGTGGATTTCCTTGTTTCTAAGTCGCTTCACTTCCCGAGCTTGAATTAAAATAAGTTCTTCATTATACGTCAACTCAGGATTAACCTCACAAGATTTAACTAGAAGAATATGAGATGGATCAGAACGATATCTTCTGAGCATAGAAACATGGAAGACATTGTGGATATTTTCTAACTCAAGTGGCAAAGCCAATTTATATGCAACCGGTCCAACCCTTTCAAGTATCTCATAAGGTCCAATAAATCGGGGACTAAGTTTTCCTTTTTTGCCAAATCTCATAATCTGTTTCCATGGATCTCCCACTTGATATTAAATGCCACACCTTTTAAGATCAGTGTACGACTTTTGTCTATTTGAATAAATCTTTAGATGATCCTTGATAATTTTTACCTTGTCCTCTGTTAGTTTCACAATTTCAGGACCAATAAGTTTTCTATCACCAACTTCACTCTAACAAAGAGGGGTCTAACATTTCCTTCTTTACAAGGCTTCATAGGGAGGCATTCCAATACACAATTGGTAATTGTTATTGTAAGAAAATCCTATCAAAGCCAAGTGTTTGTCCTAACTACCCTAAAAATCCATAACGCAAGCTCAAAGCATATCCTCCAAAATTTGTATCACTTTTTCTGACTGGCCGTCTATTTGAGGATGGAACGAAGTGCTAAATTTCAACTTAGTACCCAAAGCTTCCTGCAAGCTACCCCAAACTATAGATGTAAACCTTGGGTCTCGATCAGATACAATATATATAGGAATCCCGTGTAGTTTTACGATCTCATTAATGTACAATTCGGCTAAACGCTCAAGTATGTAATCCATCCTGATTGCTAAGAAGTGAGCACTTTTGGTTAGCCTGTTCACAATAACCCATATTGCATCATGATTTGTTTGGGTGCGAGGAAGTTCAGAAATAAAGTCCATAGTTATTCTCTCCGATTTTCATTCCGGCATCGACAAGGGTTGTAGTAAACCAACTGGGACCTGATGTTCTGCCTTTACTTGTTGACAAACCAAACATTTACAAATGAACTCCGCAATGTATTTCTTCATACCACTCTACCAATAATTTTCTTTAATGGTTTGGTACATCTTTGTACCCCCAGGATGCATTGCATATGGTGAGGTATGTGCTTCACTTAGTATCTCTCTCCTTAATTTGGCATCATTAGGGACACATAGTCTATCTTGATAAAATAAGACACCATCTTCTATTAATGTAAAATCAAGGTTTTCCCCATTTTGAACTTCTCTGGTCAATTTTACAAGTTTCTCATCTAACTTTTGTGCTTCCTTCACTTGTTCAAATAATAGCGACTTTACTTGCAAATTAGCAACAACTGAACCATTTGAATTAGGTGTAAAACAAACATTCATGGCTCTTAACTCAAGAGGCAAGGGTAAAGGACTCAATGAAATGCTTACGAAAGATTTTCGAATTAAAGCATCTGCAACCACATTGGTTTTACCTAGGTGATAATCAATTGTGCAGTCATAATCTTAGATGAGTTCAAGCCATCTATGTTGTCAAAGGTTTAACTCCTTCTGAGTACTCAAGTACTTTAAGCTCTTGTGAACAGTGAATATATAACATTTCTCTCCATATAAATAATGCCGCCATATTTTTAAAGAAAACACTACAACATCGAGTTCAAGATCATGGGTAGGATAATTCAATTCATGTGGTTTTAATTTCTGAGAGGCATAAGAAATAACCTTCCCTTCTTGCATCAAAACGCATCTAAGACCATTGTGAGAAGCATCGTTGTATACTACATGCTCCTTCCCTTCAATTGGTAGAGTAAGTATAGGTACTTGAGTTAGCAAGGATTTGAGAGTTTCAAAGCTCTCTTGGCATTTGTCATTCCAATTAAACTTCACTTCATTCTACAAGAGTTTAGTCAATGGAGAGGGGATAGTGGAAAAGCCTTTCACAAATCTTCTGTGGTATCCTGCTAAGCCTAAGAACCTTCTTACCTCGGTTTGACTTTTGGGAGGTCTCCATTCAATAACTACTTGTATCTTACCAAGATCCACCTTCACGCTTTCGGCCGATACAACATGTCCCAGAAACGTCACTTCATCAAGCTAAAATTTACACTTGGAAAGTTTAGCATAAAGTTCCTTCTCCTTCAAAATTTGCAACATAATCCGAAGGTGTTTATCATGGTCTTCACCACTTTTGGAAAATATTAAAATATCATCTATAAAGACAACTACAAGCCGATCAAGATAAAGCTTGAATACCCGATTCATTAGATCTATGAATACCGTATGAGCATTTGTCAATCAGAATGGCATCACCAAAAATTCATAATGATCATACCGAGTTCTAAAAGCAGTTTTACGAATATCTTTCTCTCTAACACACAGTTGGTGATATCCACACCTTAAATAACTCTTTGAGAATACTTTAGCACCTTTTAGTTGGTCAAACAAATCATCGATACTTGGTAGTGGATATCTATCCTTGATTGTTATTCTGTTCAATTGTCTATAGTCAATACAAAGCCTAGCAGTGCCATCTTTCTTCTTTACGAATAAAACAGGGGCTCCCCAAGGAGAAAAACTAGGTCGAATAAAACCCTTCTCAAGAAGTTCTTGCAATCAAGATTTAAATTCTCTTAACTCTACCAGAGCCATTCCACAAGAAATGATAGGAATAGGGGTAGATCCATGAATAAGCTTGATTGGAAATTCAACATCTCTTTTAGGGGGCAATCCAGGAAGGTTTTTTGGGAAGACTTCTGGGAAATCACGTACAGCAGGTATGTCCTTGATACCAGGACTATCCAACTGTGTATTAACTATGTGAGCAAGGTATGCCCCACAACCTTGACGCATCAACTTTCTTATCAAGGCCATAGAAACAATACTAGATGTCAATGATCTTTCACCTTGTACAATGATGTGTGAAAATGTAGGATCTTTAAAAGTCACATGCTTAGACCTACAATCTACCACCGCATGATATTTATAAAGCCAATCCATCTCGATAATAACATCAAAATCCTTGAAGGGCATTTCAATCAAATCAGCAGGGAAGACTAGATTTTGAATCACAAATGGACAATCTTGGTAAATTCAATTACACACAACTTGATAACCCAAAGGAATTTCAACTAGCACATCAAAATTAAATCTCACAGATTTCACGTTTTCAGGAAGAGCAAGTGATGAACAAAGATAGGAATATGTAGAACCAGGATCGAACAATGTAAACACATATAAGCCAAATAAGTGAAATTTACCAACAACCATGTCTTTTCCATCTTGATCCTCCCTCTGCCTCATAGCATAAGCGCGTGTAGTAGCCCTTGGTCCACTAGATTTATTCACTCCACTTACCTCTACCGCTTGGGTGTTTTTAGGTCTTGCACCTTCATTAGTTTGAGGAGGATTAATAAAAGGCTTATTTTCTCAAGGAAGGAGCATTATTAGGATTAGGACAATCCTTCACTTTATGATCAAAGCTCCCACAATTGAAACATGCACCAGAAACTCTCTTGCAAGTACCATAATGATTCTTTCCACATTGTGGACAAGTGGGAACACGAGGCTTGCCTTGGCTATAATTTGGAGTGCTAGCTGTAGAAAATTCTGATCTGTTTTGCTTTTGCTGAGGTGGCCTGTTAACACTGCTAGCCTTAGAATCATCAAATCTTCCCCTTTTGGATGGACCTCCAAAATCTAGTCTAGGCTTTCGGAATTAGTTTTCATTTCGACTAGCTTCTTCTTTTTCAAATCATTCCCAAGTAAAAGCAGTAGATACTAACTTACAAAAGTTCTCATGTTGCAAGATCACCACATTCTTCCTAATAGAATCATTTAAACTATCTTCAAATTTCCTACACTTGTCTTTTTCCTCTTTAATAATACCTCCAGCATAACGAGAGAGCCTTAGAAACTTCTATTGGTACTCAGCAATAGACATGCCTCGTTGCCTTAAATTCAAAAACATCTTTCTCATTGCATCACAATACGTAGGTGGGACATACTTCATATGAAATTCCCTAAGAAAATCATCCCAAGTAAGAACATGAGGTTTTAACTTGGCATTCGGAACACTTACCCACTACTAATCGTAAGCATCCTTTTGTAATAGTGAAATGACATACTTAAATTTGGCAACATTTGAACACTCTAGCTGCTCAAATACCCTCTCCATGCGCTCCATCCATTGTTTTGCATCCGTCGGATCAACGGTGCCTTCAAACTCCACTCCACCCATTTTCCTCATTTTCTCAAAGCTAATCCCGTTGGGATCATGCATCGCTTCAGCCATGTGATGGTTGGGAAATAGATGCATTTGAACCTTCACGAGCAACTTCCAAAGGTCGGTCAGAAGTAGAGGCCATAACTTGATTCCTTTAAAAGGGAAGATCACACGGCATTAGGGACATGTACATGATACATGTGCACTCTACATCCGATAAAAAATATTATAAACCATGTAAATGAACAAATAATCCAAATAAAACCTTTTTTGAAAGTGAACAAGTATACAAGTAATTCATAGCAAAAGTCCTACAACCACAAACCTAGGCTCTGATACCAACACTTATAGCGACCACTCCGAAATAATATAAGCCAATAACTCACGAGATTTTTATGCATATATTGTGCTCACACTAGTAAAAATAATATAAAAAGAATATTATCAACTTTCGAGTAACCCAACTAGTCGGTCCATGCTTCATAAAATCATTCAAAACAAGTAGTAAGTTTAATATATTACAAGATTTGGACTTACACACCCCAAATGAACAAAACATGTAGCCATACTTATATTATAATCCATGGTGATATGATCAGTTTAGCCCTCTAAATTTCATATAAATATACAACACATAGATCATGTATAAGTCTCAAAGCTTATACAAAATATAGATGTCTATATGCAAATGTGATATTCCTTAAGGCTCTCAAAGGCTCCAACTCCAATGGCCAGCTTCATGCCTCCTCTCGATCATTCCTTACAATAGAAACAACTATCGCTAAGCATATATCTTAGTGGTGTAAAAACTATAGGTTCAGAGCCCTCAAAATTCACCAAGCTACCTTTCTCAAATCATAAGCAGCACAATTGAAACATAATAAATAAATTAAGTAACAATATATAAAGAGTATCAAGTTTGATATTTAAAGATCCAAATGGCAAGAACGCTTATAGCACCAATTTTCAAGAGATTCAATAACAAGGTTTGCCTAATATCTACATCATGTCGTCAAACCAAGCTTAAGCAGCTATCAAGAAGGGCCAACGCCCTGTATCAAGAAGGGTCAATGCCCAAAAGAGAATCAAGAACCATATTAAAAATGGCTTTCTAGTTTGTACTTAAAATAGACAACTTCCATTCTTAATACGGACTAAAAATCCAAATTCAAGATGGAAAATGATCCGAATCAAGAGGCATGTGAATAGTGACAGAGTCACAGCCACAAGAAGAACAAGGTCCCAATAAGAGAGCTAAGTGATCAAACAATTCGTACAAGTGGGCGAGTTACACAAACGTCTTTAACGTCTTAAAGGATACCAACACGACAACCAAGGTACCAAGATCAACTTTCAGATATACCAGCAGTTAAAAGAGTGCAAGTACAAGTTTATACACAAACCTCAATACTTTAGCATAGAAACAGTCCAACACAACTTCGCGAGTTCAAACCGTAGACCAACCAACGTATCAAGGTCCTCAACTTGTTCACGAGTATATACAACCTTAAAAATACAATTAAATAACTTTTTTAATTCCTAGTATCTCAATAATGTCGAAGTAAAATAGGATTATTATCACAAGTAAGCTTAGCCTATACACATACGACTATGCTCCCAAAATAATGATTCTGGCCAACCTAGTACCGCATGTTGCAACTTAGATTTTAAAAGGAAAACTGTAAAACTAGGTACATCTCTTAAGGTTGCAACCAAACAAGAATCACTACAAAAAATATTTTGTACAAAAAGATATATTCAAAACACTAATAGTTGTCCATACAGGATTTCTAATTTCGAACTCTGGACAAAACTTGTCCTATGTTACGTCCCATATTTCGAATCCATAACAGCTAAAATAGAGAGTTTTACATAAACATAAGAGTTGTACATATATGTATTAGCTTTCCAAATTATATTTATTAACTGTAAAGAAAGTTCTATAAAACAAGTTATGCTTAAAGTACTAAACACTACCTAGCCCAAAAACAGATTTTTTCCACTTACCAAAGAGAACGGTGTGTCTCAAATCCCAGCCAAAAGGACCAAGTTTTTCTCTTGTGATTTTGAAGAACAAATGGTTAGATAATGTTCTAAGGTTTTTAAACTTCAAGGGAAATGAATTTCACTAGAGGAGGTGTCAAAATATAGTCTCAAGAGTGATGTTTATCACAATGCACAGCTGTCTCCAGAAGGTGGCTGCCCAAAAAAAATGTGGTTGTCCAAAATGCATTTCAAGTTATACATAATTCTAATTAGAATATTACGTAAATACCCTAATACAATCCCTTAAATTATGATCACAATTTAGTTTAAGCGAGGTAGCAATTATCACAACATTTCAAGTTCCCAAAATGAGAGTAAAACATATTGTAGTAATTAAGTAACGGTAAATCGACATGCGACTCTTAGTTTGTATTTAGGGGTGTTACATTCACTGCTTTTTGGCTATTTACAGGGTCCTCCAAAAGGATCCATGGTTTGTCCTTGAGAGGTAGTACCTTGACGTTATAACATGAAATCCTTTATTTTAAGTATGGGGAGTTACATTCACGACTCTAACCCTCATGTTAAGCTCTAGTTTAGCCTACTAATTTCCAGAGTGTTAAAATAACTCCATCTTGGGAACATTCATCATCGAATGACGATCTAGACATCTTACGAAAGTAAAGACTCGAGACTAGCAGCCCATCATGCATGCAACATCAAAATAATGCACAATTCAAAGGAGGAAACATCAACTCCAACCCAAAAATAATCAATTCACCACAACGAAGTAGGAACTACATCTAACAATCAATCATGCATGAAATTTCAACATTTCTCATGTTCTTAGGAGGAACTAGCTTCTCCAAGCTTTGAAGCATGCTCAACACAATCTCATTAAACCATTAGGCCATTTACTAAAGAAAATCATATACATATAAAGCATATTCATCAATTCATCTCATGAAGTCAAATATGCAACTCATACTCAATGCACAACAACATGATGAAAATCATTACTCAATGCACAACAACATGATGAAAATCATTCATGAAAATTCATTTTCTTACTAAACATGAATTTCTCAACAACATGCATAACATAAGGAAACCATGGAAATACATAAATCACACAGGACTCCTAAAAAACAATACTCAAGAGAAACCCATTACCTCAAGTTGGAACATGAGAGGAACGAAAAAGATGAGGATATCGAGACTTCATGTCATCCTTGGCCTCCCAAGTAGCACCCTCAACTAAGTGATTCCTCCAAAATACCTTCACGGAGGCAACTTCCTTGTTTCTCAACCTCTTGACTTGCCGGTCTAGGATCCCAACTGATACCTCTTCATAAGCAAGTTTCTCTTCAATCTCTAAACCCTCTAAGGGAACTATGGTTGATGGATCCCCAACATATTTCTTCAACATTGAAACATGGAACACCGGATGCACTAACGCCAACTCAATTGGCAAATCTAACTCATATGCAACCTTTCCAACACGCCTCAAAATCTCAAAAGGATCAACAAATCGAGGAGTAAGTTTCCCCTTCTTCCTGAACATCATAACACCCTTCATGTGTGAGATCTTGAAATAAACCTAATCATGCTCATCGAATTTGAGATCTATCCTTCTAACATCTGCATAGGACTTTTTTCGACTTTGGGTCATTCTCAACCTCTTCCTAATAACCCAAATCTTCTCAATGGCCTCATGCACCAATTTCGGACCTAGGAGAGCAATTTCTCCCAATTCAAACCACCCTATAGGAGACCTACATCTTCTACCATAGAGAGCCTCAAAGGGAGCCATGTTGATATGCGAATGATAGTTGTTATTATAATCAAACTCAACTAACGGCATATGGTCATCCCAATTGCCCTTAAAATATATCACACATTCCCTAAGCATGTCTTCCAAAGTCTGAATGGTGTATTCCGCTTGACCATCCATTTGAGGGTGAAAAGTTGTGCTAAGCTTCACCTTGGTACCTAGCCCCTTTTGGAAAGACCTCCAAAACTGTAAAGCAAATTGGGTACCTCGATTTGAAATTATAGACAAGGTTAATCCATGTAACCTTTCTATCTCCCTCAAATACAACTTAGCATACTCTTCCGCCGAGTAAGACACCTTGACAGGAATTAAATTATAGGACTTAGTCATCCGATCCACTATTACCCATATCGAGTCATGTTGCCACCGAGTATGTGGCAAGCCTACAATAAAATCCATGTTCACATCTTCCCACTTCCAAGTAGGAATAGAAATATGTTGTGACAAGCCTCTTAGCCTTTTGTGCTCAACCTTTACTTGTTGAAAATTAGGACATTTGGCCACAAAATTCCGCGATATATTTCTTCATCCCATTCCACCAACAGACTTTTTGTAGGTCACGATACATCTTTGTGGTTCCCGAGTGAATAGAATATCGATAACTATGGGCTTCTTCTAAAATTTTCTCCCTCAAGCCATCAACATTTGGGACATATAACCTACCTTAATACCTTAGTACCCCATCTCCCCCTTGGGAGAAATCCTCAATGGACTTTTTAAGTACTGCCTCTTTCAACTCAACCAAGATAGGACAAGACTCTACTTTGAGTTTACATCCATCACAAATGACGTTTCAGAACCATTATGGACCATGACACCACCATTGTGGAATCCACTAGTCGGACACCTAGTTAGGCCAACTTATGCACATTACGAACCAACTCTTTCTTTTAATCCTCTATATGAGCCACACTACCCATCGACAACCGACTAATGTCATAAGGAGTTAGAGGTCTAGGCCAACTCTTGACCGCATCTGTCTTTTTAGGATCTACCTCAATACCCTTGCTTGACACAATATTTAACCAAAATTCGCACTTGTTAAATTTTGGAAAAATTTGTTGGTCCTTAAGAACTTGCAACACAATTCTGAAATGGTCAACATGATCATTTTCACTCCTTGAATAGATGAAAATATCATCGATAAACACAACCACAAACATGTCTAGGTATTGCCTAAACACTCTATTCATCAAGTCCATAAATGTTGTCGGAGCATTAGTCAACCCAAATGACATCACCACGAACTCATAATGGTCATACCGGGTTCTAAAGGCCGTCTTTGGAATATCATCCCATCTCACCCTCAATCCGTGAAAACCCGAATGATGATCAATTATAGAGAAATAACTAGCCACTTGAAGTTGGTCAAACAAGTCATCTATTCTTAGTAGATGAAACTTATTCTTGATGGTCACTCTATTCAATTGTCGATAATCTATACACATCCGAAGAGATCCATCTTTCTTTCTAACAAATAACACAAGAGCACCCCATGGAAAGATACTCGATCGGATGAAACCATTATCTAACAAATCCTATAGTTTCTCTTTCAACTCTGCCAGAGCCATTCTATAAAGAAGGATTGAAATAGGTTGCGTATCCGGTAGAAGGTCAATACTAAAATCTATTTCCCGCTCAAGAGGAATATCAAGAAAATCATCAGGGAAAACTTCTGGGTACTCAGTAACTACAGAAACCAACTCTAGAGGAGGAGTTTCGGAATCCACATCCCACACCCTAATAAGATGATAAATACACCCTTTTTAGCTCATCTTCCTAGCTTTAAGATAAGAGACAAATTGACCTCGGCATAGAATTTCCCCCCTTTCATTCTAAGATAGGCTCATTTGGAAATTAGAACCTAACCACCCGAGTCTACAACCGATAGAGGCATAACATGCTTGCAACCAATCCATACCCAAAAACACATCAAAGTCTAACATGTCTAGCTCTACCAAGTCAACAAGGGTAACTCTATGGGATAAGGAAACGAGACATCTCCTATAGACTCTCTTAGCCACCACTAAGTCACCAATCAGAGTAGAGACCGAAAAAGGTTCTAATAGCACTTTTGGGGAAACATCAAATCTCATCGCCACATAATGTGTCACAAACGATGAAGTTGCACCGGAGTCTAACAAGGCATACACATCAATAAGAAAGACTTTTAACATACCAGTCACTATATCCGGGGAGCTCTCTTGGTCACCTCGGGATTGAAGAGCATAAAAATGGTTTTGGTTTGGGGCATTGGAGTTTAAACCGCTTGGAGGAGCTTGTTTACTTTCCCTTCCCTTCCCTTTGCCAAAAGCATGGGCAATCTCTCATCTTATGGCCACTCTTTCCTCAACTAAAACATCCATCGATGCCGTCTAGCAAAAGAAAAACCACCTCCATTTCCTCCCTGAGGTTTAGGGTTGGACACCCTTTCCTTATTAGACTTAGGAGGAGCCCTATATGAATCTTGACCGAAAAACCTTTGTCGAAATGTAGTGCGACCTTGTCTATCGGACCTTGAGTTGGAGAAATTTCCATCACCGATTCTAGACCTTTTTACCTCCTTATTCTTCTCCTTAAGTTTCAATTACTCAATTTGTTAAGCGTACACCATAAGCCTTGAGATATCCATGTCATAGAGGAGCACATCCATACGACACTCTTTTTCAACCAAGTCGGACACACCCGACATAAACCAACGCATCTTTGCCTTTGAGTCTTCCACCATAGTTGGACCATATTTGGAGAGTTAGGTGAACTTTAGAGCATACTCCTTAACACTCATACTTTCTTGGCGAATATTGATGAACTCTTGTACCTTTTCCTCCCTTAACTTGAGGGGAAAGAATTTATCAAGAAATGTCGACTTAATCAATTCCCATTCTATCGGGCCTGCTCCTATGGGTCTTTCTCCCTTCCACTGATCATACCACACTTGAGCCACATCTTTTAGTTGATAGGTGGCTAACTCCGCCTTTTCTTCTGAAGACACCCTCATAATAGCAAGTACTTTATAAACCTCGTCGATGAATCTTTGAGGATTCTCTTCTAATTTAGAACCATGAAATTCGAAGGGTTTATTCATGCAAAATTCCTCACCCTTGAAGCAATCGAATTCACATTGGGATTCACCGGAGCTACAACTTCTCTATTGGCTTGAGCCATCACGTCTTGAGCCAACATTTGGATAGTCAACCTAAACTCCGCATGGGTCACATTCTCAACCAAAGGATCTATCAGAGCTTGGGGAGCTTAAGGAGGAGCTCCTTGATTCACATTTTCATCTTCCATCCTTCTAGCATTAGCCCTTCGTGTATTCATATCCTAAAGACACAAGAGAAGGAAGGATTAGGAGAGAGAAATCTTTTGGAGTTAAACTATAAGGCACGACTTAAGAGTAATGAAGAAGTGGAATTTCCTAAACATCTTATAGCCTCTCACTCATAAGTGTGACGCGTTTCACACTCATGAACAAGACTCTACTAGACGTGGCTTATGAGACATCATCCTAAAATCAATTTAAACCTTGTGCTCTGATTACCAAGCTTGTCACGACCCAGGGTACCCCCTAGATGTAACAAGGCACATAGAATAATAAAGAGTAAAAACGTATTTCAAGTCTTAAAAGTTTTTCATAAAAGAAATCAGAAGTGTAGACTTGTCTCAATAAAGCCATCTTGTACAATACTTGAATGAAATAGGACCTAGACCATACAACATGTCCGAAAAGGGAAAGTATATGAAAGAAACTAAAACATAGGAAAAGTCATCCTCGAACCATGAGGACTCACCAACAAGCCCAGAAGATACACAAGTCCAAGCTTTAGCCACTAGAATGATCGCCTCGAGAATCGAACCCTACACATGGGAAAAAATGTAGGAAAAGTAGGGGTTAGCACAAAAATGCACTAAGTATGGTAGCCATGCATAAAACATTAAAACATGAAAAAATGGACATTTCATTTGAAAGCATGAAATTTGCCAAGTTTAAACATCATATAAGTCAATAGAAGTCATGAGTCATAATCATGAACAACATAAGTCAATATCATCTTTAAAGCCTTTGAACTCATATACAAATCCTCTTGAGTAACCATAGTTCATTATTCATGTTCTTATTCTGGGAAGAATAACCATAACTAACATAGAGACCATGTGAGCTAAAACATGATCACCCGGTGTCTCCCACACCGACAAAGGTTGTTCTACTTGCCTAAGGTAGAACCATGAACTCTTAGCATAGGCGGATCCACTAGTTAAATAACTTATGGGGGCACATAGTTTATGGGATACGGAGATTGCTACTATAAACCCAGCCTCTACTATTGGGAGAGCTTCCATCTCATGAGATTTTTTCTAGAAACCCGACCTTATTTAATGGGAGAGCTTCCATCGTATTGTCAATATCAACTCGATGCTAAGCACAATTCCCACGGAATACTTATTAAGTCTTAGTTAACTCATGTCTCATGGAAGGATGTCCTTGACCATCAATCCAAGTTAGTTCAGTAGGAAAGCTCTTATTCAACCCAAATGTAGGGTCCGACAGACAGGGTTTCCATTCTAGTGGCTAGAGCTTGGACTTTGACTTCTTTTCGAGCTTGGTGAGTCCTCGTGGTTCGAGGAAGGACTTCTCCTTATTGTAGTTTCCATTTATTGCATTTCCTTTTTGGACATGATGTATGGGCTAGGACCAATTTTATTCGACGTTGTAATAGATAGCTATGATGAGACAAGTGTCTAGACTTTCCCTTTCTTTAATGAAAAACTTTTTAGACTTAGAAATGTGTTTTCCTCTTATTGTTCTATTTCTAATGTTATAAGGACTAAGTGGCTTATATGGATTCCTTCGGGGTTCTATACGCCATTTTACATCTAGGGGATACCCCTAGGTCGTGACATAATCATAATAGTGACTCTTCCCGATAGACGAATACTGATTTCATGTCTATGCTTTTCCCATGTAGGGAGGTGTTGCCCATTTTGAAGTTGTTTTCCACAGTGTGAATCTTTCCTTCCATATCTTGAGTAGAGAAAATCCAAGGAAACTCACCCATTATCGAAACACTTTATATGAGGTTGGATGATGTGCATTTATTCTAAAATTTTGTTGTCGCTAACGTTCTTTGGGTCTATGAGTGTTTTGCTTTGGATATCCTTGCCTAACAATATTAAATCACCCCATTCTTCTAATGTGGGCGACAACTCAAAAGTGTTAAAGTGATAAACATTGTTTGAAGAATCCCAAAACAGAATCAAGGCCTCAATCAAATCTCTATTAGGACTAAACCTCATGATGTCTGCTAGAAAACCAAGATATTTGAGTATCTCAATTTGCCTAAATTGATTCATAGCATTCCACCAAGTCATGAGTAGTGGTGGGGTTTTATTGGTGATCATAAATTTTGGGGGATTGTTGACCTTTCGACTGCTTTATCTCTTGGGTTTTTATCACATCTCGTAGATCTCATGATACCTGGTTGGAAAAAAACTTGAGATTTTCAACCTAAATTATCTTATGAAATTTTGATCATTCGAAATCATCTATTAGAGTAGTTAAAAAAGAAAAAGTAACGAAAAATGACTCAGAATTCCTAATCTTTAGAAAAACAACCCTTGTTGACTTCCCTTAGGGGATGCTTAGGTTGTTTTAAGAGAAAATGAACGGATAAGGAGACAACTTTGACAACCAACTTTTTCTTTTATCAAATGTACCTTGTTTTCATGTAAAATTTAAAAGTGAATCATGAAATAGAAAAAGATAAGGTGGGCACTTGGAGGACTATCTTTGAAATAATTTTAAGAAAATACATATATATATAATTATTATTTTTATTTTTTTATAAAGAAAAGTACATTTGTGCATATGGAACTGTTTTTTATAGATATACAAATATGCACTTTATTATTATTTTTCTTTTTTAAAAAAAGGACACGATATTTTTGTTATGAAAGCAACAATTTGAGGCTTCTTTATTATTATTATTATTATTATTATTATTATTATTATTATTATTATTATTATTATTTATTTATTTATTTATTTTGAGTCATTTGTTGAAAGTGAATAAAAATAGAATTTTCTGCTTTTAGTTAAAATGTACATGATGGTCTCAAGAAAAGGTACTTGTCCTAGACATACCCGACCCCTATGCTGAGGCTCCCCAAGTTAAATGCACATGATGCTGATAAAGCGAAACCTACTAGGGATATCAGGTTTCAGTTCAACTAAGGTTAAACTTGTAGAAAAAGATATCTAGACTAGCTGTAAAACGAGCGGACAACTCCAATTAGGGAGTAGTAATGTACCGGTAGCAGCGCTTTCCAGCTTTGTTCATGGGTGCTCCCCATTCTAAGCATGTGTGACTAAATATCCTTCATCATGGACCGAAGATCCATTGCTATCTCTACAGAAGTGGGGTGCGCAGTCACAATTCTCAAAATTGTATTATTGAAGACTCTGAAAGTCTGCGAGAGAAGACAATTTATATGCAATTCAAAAATAAATCCAACAAATACAATATCCACAAAAATAACCAAATAAATAAAAGTCATAAATAAATCAATATTTACAAGCTCGAATTCTGGTTTCCCCAGCAGAGTCACCATCTGTCACACCCCTATTTTTTCGGAACGAAAATTTTCAAAATAAAGTTTCTCCAATTAAAGTGACATTTCGAAAAGAGATTATTTTATTTTAGAGTCGCCACTTGAAATTGAATTTTGGTGTTCCAAGTCACCTTATTAGAACCCCTATTGAAAAGAAAGTTGCCTCTAAATTTTATTGGTTTGCGAACTAGAAATCCGATTAACGAATTTTATTGACCTAGGGGAAGGTGTGATGCACCCCTCGAGTCCCGTGGTTCTAGCACGATCGCTTTATTGACTTATATCTTTCTGGACTTAATTTTGGATATATTATATTTATTAGCTTAGTAATAAAAAAAAAGTGATATATCCCCATTCTTTGATTTATTTTAAACTTATTAAAATTGTCTTATTTTTATCAGTGTGTGTCCATTAATAAAAATATGTATAAACACATAAATTACCTGAAAACAAAATAAAATAAAGTTAAGAAATGAACCTTTACGAACTTGAAACTTGAAATACAAGTATTTTCTTTTTCCTTTTTTATTTTGCATTTATTTGTATTTTTTTTTTTTAATGTAATTATGGATAGAATGTATATAGGAATCTAATTGTCAGGAATTAAGATTTAAGTAGGAATGAGATTTTTAGAGTTTGGGTAATTTTAGGATTTTTTTTTTAGTTACATGTAAAATAGAAGATAAAATTTTATGGGATTTAGGATTAGTTTTAGAAAGAAAATTCTAATTTTTTCTCTTATTTCTTTTTTTCATGTTGTACCCTTTGTATTATTGTTTATAAATTCTTTTTTCTCTCTCTTCTTAAAAGTTTTTATAATCAGGAATTAAGGTTTTTTTTTTTTTTTTTTTTTTACTTCCCCTTTCTATTTTTTAATGATTCTGACGTTTTCAAGGTCTGTTACTTTTTAAATACGTTATGCTTCCTTCTTCTTTTTTTCATTATCTTTTTTGTTATTATTTATTTTATTTTTGAATCTCTAAATAAAATTTAAATCTCTACTTAATCATATACCTAACAACCTCAATTAAAGTAATATCATCCCAGATTTATTCTTATGAATAAATAAATTAAAAGGACTAAAACATATTTCACAAAGCTTTGCTAAATCACTAATCAATTAAACTTTAGTTTATATCCTACTCTAACAAGTCTACAGTAAATTCAACAAGATTTTTTTTTAAGTGAAAACTAGACTAAAAGAAATGCTAACTATTCAAATTTAACAGCTCGTTATCATGGAACCGATTTCAATATAAATTGCACCTAGAGAGTATAATAATAATAATAATAATAATAATAATAATAATAATAATAAATAAAATGTATAATACATCTTTTATTTATTTATTTATTTATTTATTTATTTATTTATTTATTTTAGCAAGAAGCGTCCCCAGCTACGTTCTCCTAAGCATTCGTAAATTTAGAGTCTCCTCTTCGTGAAAATTGATTTACCACAAAAGCAACTACTACGATCTATTGATTTGAAAAATTTAATAACTATGTATTAACTTTTCTTCTCTAGACTTAATTCACAAAAAAAAACTCACTAATTTTCTTCTCTTTTCTTTTTCTATCGGTTTTTCTGTGCCTTCTTTTTTCTTTTTTGTGCAAATGTTTTTTTATAATCTTTTGTGGGTGTGAGTGTGGTGTTAATTAAAGGGAACGTGAGAGAGTGGAGAATGAAATTTAGTTGAGAATTTTTAGGGTGAGATAAAGGAAAAAAATAAAAGAAATAAATAATAAAACAAGAAACAAACGAAAAAAGAGAAAGGAGGAAAAAACAAAAAAATCGTGTGATGTGGGAAAAAAGAGAAAAAAACGTGCAACATGGTGAGGAAAAAAAGAAAATGGGAGGACGATTTTTAGGAAATATTAGTTCGCAGAGTTTTAGGGTAATTAGGATAAAGGGTAAGGTAATTTGAATTTTATAGGACTCTTTTTATCCTTATTTTCAATATATACTATTATTTTAGACTGGTAAAAGTTGAAGGATTACAAAAATATACATTAAATTCACAAGTGTTATTTATTAAAATTTAAACAAGAAGAGACCATATAATTTGTTGTAATTTTTAAACTTTTTTTTCATTTATTTTGAAATATAAACTTATTGAAATAATAATATTCAAGTATTAAAAATGGTATTAAATCTTTAAGTTTGGTCGAAACCCGCACAAAATGGCATGCCTTTATGCACGTCATACAAGCAACATTAGTTGGGTCGGTGCACAATGCATTACCCATGCGTGATATAAGTTAACCACTACACACATCAGTCAAGTGATATTATCTATGTGCTTGTGCGCATTTACCATGTGACAATGGCAGACCCTGCGCGCATCGTCCAAACAACATTGGTGACCCCTGGGATAAAAATATTTATTTTGAGTCATTTGTTGAAAGTGAATAAAAATAGAATTTTCTGCTTTTAGTCAATTATCCTAAAGTCGGTTAACATTTGTTATAGTCTTCCCCATGATGCAAAATAATGTACATGATGGTCTCAAGAAAAGGTACTTGTCTTAGACAGACCCTACCCCTATGCTGATAAAGTGGAACCTACTAGGGATATCAGGTTTCAGTTAAAACGAGCGGACAACTCTAGTTATGGAGTAATAATGTACCGGTAGCAGCGCTTTCCATCTTTGTGCATGGGTGCTCCCCATTCTAAGCATGTGTGGCTAAAACAGTAAGTAAAATTGAAATAAATATTCCAGTTCATCAATTTAACACCAGATATAAATCAGACCCACTTCAAAATAGCAAAAGATCAATAATTCCTAGCACCCATCAGCTAAATTGAAATAAATATTCCAGTTCGCCTACATAGAATTTCTTTTTTCGTTATTTCAGTTAGAAGTGTACAATTTACAGTGAACTTGTAGAAATCCTTCCAAAAAGATCTAGGTATCTAAGTGAGCCGCAGTACCGCAATCCATCCTCAGACTGATGGATAGGTTGAACGCACTAATTAGACAGTTGAACATATGTTGCATGGTTGTGTATTAGACTTCAAAGGAAGTTGGAATGATCATATATAGTTGATTAGGTTTTCTTATTATAAACGTTACCACATGAGTATTGAAACGGCTCCTTATGAAGCTTTATATGGGCGGAATTGCAGATCGCCAATAGGTTGATTTGAACTATGCGAGGAAAAAGTAATGGGGCTAGATTAAGTGCAGCAGATAAAGTAAAGTTAACCCTAATTCATGGAAGGATGATTTTATGTAATTCCCCATATACTTTAAGGTGACTAACTCACTAAGCTTAACACATACACGTCAAAAAAATTATACTTTTTGTCTTACGTTGTTTGTTGCTGAGTTGTCGAGAGAATAAGGTTTTAAATGGATTATAATATTGATTATTACTTATATTATGTCCAAATAAGTGTTATACTAAGGTTGAAGGCCAAAAGAAGCTTTGGAACAACAGTACAAGTTGAAGGTCTCATTGAGACGGATTATTTCTTATAATCTTGTATATGGTCTGACTTGGGAGAGGTATATATCCCAGTTAGAGGGTCTATATTATATCAACTAAAGATATTTCAGTCTAGTATCCAACGAACAAAATTTCACATCTATACAACTTCGGAGTAAGAAGGTAAGCTTGTTTTACTACAAACTCCGTAGAGGCATAAATTTGCCGCGCTGGGCTGGCACATGTTAAGTCGGTTTAAGCGTTTTGAAACAGATATGTACGAGTTGAATTACTTGGTAACAGTCGTTAATGTGATCAACCAAAAATCAAGTCGGTGCTTCAACCAAGACAAGAATTCATACAAGTCGGACGATTTTTATCCTTACTTAATGTGATCTTAAGGGACTGTTTTTTCATCAATTCAGGTATATACATGTTCCCCTCTCTCATGTGTTGGGACTGTATTTTCATCAGTCCAGATTGTCACATTTGTACATCTAATATATCTTCTCGATTTTCCCTTGGCGCTGTACATTCTGGCTCACCTCAACATGTTCATTTTTCGACATTACAAAATCAATCGACGATATATTGGACTTTTCATCTGCTTAAGCTACTTGTCTTTCATTTTTAACCGAATAGGCAGGAAGCATATTACCTTTCTAGTTTTGCATTTATATTATTCTATATAAATAAAAATATAATAAGATTAAAAAAAAACTAAACCAAATTAAGGAGTTGACCACATAGATCTCGAAAAAATATCAAGAATCAAAAAAAATATCTTGTCAAACAGATATTTGAGCCCAAAGTTACGATCATTTGAAGTTTCACCAAATTAAAAATTGAAACTCATAAAAAGTAGTTGTAAATTTGTGAAACTTCAAACGGTCATAACTTTTGACTGGGATGTCCGTTTGAGGCGATTTTTTTTTTCAATTTGGTTATTTTTTCGAGATCTACGCGATCAAACTGCCGCAAGGCGGTTTGGCCGAGCCGATTTTCTGAAAAACGTCTTTTAACCCATTCAACTTTGAATTTCCCCCAATTTTGAAGAAAATTGTAATTCTTTATTGCTAAGAATCTGATAAAAGAAAGTTAATTTTTGAGTTCGAAATAGTTTGATAGTGCATATATGAATGTCAATTTTAATGTTAGATGATCAATTTTATGATAAACAACTTTTATCCCGTTCAATTTTAAGTTTCCCCCCAATTTTGGAA
>CM073598.1:244200-291200 GCA_037074985.1 Solanum bulbocastanum | reverse complement strand
TTCTGGGAGATGTTTGAGCTCTTATAGGTTCAGCGTTACCATATCTCAATAGCTGGATCTAGTCCTAGATTAAGGCTACCTCAGTTTTTTTATGTTCAATAAAGTGGCTGAGTGATGTTTCTAGGACATATATTGAACTGTATTGTTTGCAACCTTTTCTCTAATGCTTTCATTTGTCTGATACGTTGAGTTGACATTTGATCCATCTTATTTTCCATCATACTCATTTTATCTTGCAGCTTGATTTGTGAATGTGGACCGACCCAAAGATAGCCCCTAGATGCGACAAGGCGTACTGAACCCCGAAAGGATCTTATACATGCCTCATAGCATTCTTGAACATAAGATCATAGGGAAATAAAAGGGAATTTTAAACTTTCTTTGCAATCGAAACAACTTTCACTAAAACAAGCAAAAGACTTCTAACTTTGTCTCAAACCATCTAAATACTCTTGAATATAAAATTGGGACTTAGCTCATACAAAAGCTTGAAATATAAATAAAACACATAAGGAAAAGGGTTGGGTTCGTCCTTGAAACTATGAGGACTCACCCAATCTTTAACTCCATGCTCCTTACAAACCTGTCTTCCAAGTTCAAAACATCCAATAACATAACCCTACACTTTGGTAAAAAGATGAAATATAGGTTAGCACATTAGATGTACTAAGTATGGAAGCCATGCAATAACATGCTTAAAACCGACATTTTCTTTTGAAAGTCATGCTTTTATGCCACTTTGATAAAATCTCATGAACAATAGTAACAAAGCCATAATTAAGTCACAACCAACATTCAAGTCTTATTTTAACATTTGCACATAGTCAACATATAAACCAATACCTTCACCATACGTAACCCTCAAGTTATACCTTTTTCAATGTATGGATAGGGTCCCATACCACCACACACACTAAGGTACAACCTTAAGGCACTAAAACTGAACTTACCATTCATCCTTTCCACCTTCACACAATAAAGCATATAAGATACATAAACATTACATAAGTCACATCATCACATTAAGACCAACATCTAAGACAACTTTAAGTTATAGTTGAGCAATGTGCAAGTAGCATCCCATACTACTACTCACACTAAATACTCCTTTGAAGTCACTATAGACAAGGCACATTCATATATAATAAGTAATGACAAGGAATTAATTCATAATACAATCCAAGTATTGCATGCATCTTTATATTTAGGCATATAAGAGTCAACATTCTTCAATAGCTTCATTTAGAGGACTTTCATACATTTATAGGAATTTCATATATTATTCATTAAGACTTAGAGACCTCACTATGAGCCTCTCAAAGAATACTCGTGCAATGCGTGGATGGTAGCCCATGCTACCACCCATACTTCATAGAACTCTTCAAGAAACCATAGTGCACATCTTACATGATGGGAATAAGCGTTTAACCGACATAGGCCATGTGACCTAGACATGGAATCCGGTGTTATATAACCCCACACCGTAAAAGGTGGTCTACTTTCCTAACGTAGACCGGTAATATTAGCTTGGATGTAGTCTACTAACAAATATGCTATGTGGGCACATAGTTATGGGATAGGAAGATGTTCATTGGAACTCTAACCTAACATTGGGTGAGTTTCCATCTAACCACATCCGCTCGGTGCTCAGCCTCCATTCCCATAGAGTATTTCATTCACATTACATTATTGCACTAGGGAGGAATGTCATTGGCCTATCAACCCAAATTACATCATTACACATAGAAGGAATGCCATAAGCCTATTGATACATGGTACATTCAAGGATAGCACTAGAGTTCTCATGAAAGGAATGCCATAAGCCTATCTATTCATGGTTCCTCATTACATTCTTATACTTATGAAAGGAATGTCATAAGCCTAACGATTCATGGTACATTGAATCATTAAGAATGGAATGCCATTGGCCTATCGATTCTAGAGTCTTCATTACATTAGATGATATATAAAAGGAATGCCTTAAGCCTATCAATTCATAACGATCAAGTTAAGACACATTCATTACTCATATATCAAAGGAATTCCATAGCCTATCGATTCATATTCATCAATTCAAGACACATTGATTACTCATATAATAAAGGAATTTTATAGCCTATCGATTCATATTCATCAAGAGAAGACACATTCATTATACAAGAGAGGATCCGTTAGCCTACCATCTTAAGATTCAACAATCAACTATACTTTCATTTATTCAAGAAGAGGATGCATAAAGCCTATTACTTCAAGACATACATCATCATCTTACTTTGAAAAGGATGCATAAAGCCTACCAATTCAAGATATACATCATGTAGAAGAAAACCCTTCATATTCTATCATCAACATTCATGAGTGTCAATTGAGAATATACAATCAACAATAACACAATTACATTCTATACATGATCATCATTCTATCCTTGAAATCACATGCATAACCTTCACGTCATAATCATACATAGTAATTAAACACCTCTACCTTTTAATTGGATCATTAGCTCAAGCACAATTCTACTTCAATATATATTTAGGTCATAACTTGCCCTATCAAGGCCATGAATAACTTTCACCAACAAAACTTAGATCAATACAATTAGGCAAGTGTAATACCATGATTTCAACATACTCTTTCCATATTAGCATAAACAATTCATATACTTCATAATCAATCAATTTCCAATCTACAATCACAACGTAAGAATTTAGGGGAAAACATGGGTTCTAAGAAGAAAACCTATTAATTCAACTTTAAATCGACAATTTAATGTAATAATTCCTTTAGAAATAGTTTTGAATTGAACCTACGCATAGATTGAAAACTAGGGTGTTTGGGTAAACTTTGAAGACTTGAAATAACTTTGAAATTGGCTTCTTGAATGGAAAATTAGGCAAGGATCAAGACTAACATACATTTAATGGAGAAATCCCATGAAATTCCCTTGAAAATCTTGAATATTTGACCTTGAGAGCCTGAAGTCTTCACCTCCAACGGAGGTTTCTAAAGAGAGAACTTTTGGAGAGGAAGGATGTTTTGATTTGGGGTTTTGAAATAATGAACTCCAAAATAGAGTTTAATATTTTATATACTCTTAAAATATTTTAATAAACCCAAAATAATCGTCAAAACACTTAACTAAGCTAAGGGTGAATTTACCTATTCACCCTCACTAGGCCGAACCAAATCTGCAGATTGCAAATGCCATCTACAAACCACCCTCCTACAGTCTGTAGGTGGGACCACAGAATGTACTGTCTAACCATGGTTTGGTTCAGAGGCTCTCGTTTAGGGGTCTTGACCTATGGAGGCCATCAACGGGGCTTGGACCTCTTCCGTAGGTCATCCTTATTTTGGCAGCATTTTTGGTTTCAAGGGTTCTAGGGGGTTAGGCATAGCGTCCTCCTCAAGGACCCCTAGGGTGGTCCTTGGGGAGTCATACCTTGATGTTTAACCGTAGACCCCTCAACCATGGCTCTGGACAATATAAATTAACCTCAAACCTCATGACAAACTCACACCCTCACTAGTTAGGCTCTAGTTTCGCTTATTCATTTTACAGGTCGTTACATTATCCCCCACTTAGAAACAGTCATCCTTGAATGACATTTTAAAATACATTAAGGCGTTAATGACTTACAACTAGCAGCCCATCATGCATGCAACATCATAAAAAATGCACAATACTCAGGAAGAAACATCAACTCCAACTAATACATGTTCAATGCAATAAAAGAAGGTACGAACTACATCTACAAAATCATTACGCATCATAACTTCATTATTTCTCATTTCATAGGAGGAACTACCTTCTCCATCTCAAATCATGCTCATCATAACATCATTAGGTACATTATGCAACTTCTTTATAAAAACACATTTAGGCATGTTTAACATTCAACCTCGTGAAGCATAAAGACGACTCATACTAAATGTACATCAACATGAAGATCATAAATTATGAAAACTCATTTTATCATTAAACAAGAATTCAACTAAAACATGCATAACATAAGGAGACCGTGGAAACTCATAATCACACATTACTTCAAAACTGGAAACAAGCTATAAGGAGCTCTTTGTATTAGGCTTGAATAGGCATATAAGAAAAGGTATAAGGTTACCAGAACTTTCCACAACCTTACTATTCAACATACTATCCCCTACTTGGGATTAAACCCAACTAAGGCTCATGGGGTTGCCTTCACCTTGTGGGGACTTGCGTCAAGTAGCATAGCTACTGGTCATGGGCACCTTCATGGGCCGTGGTGCCCTTGACGGGTCGTGAACTTGGTCGTGAGGCCTAGGCACCCCACTTTAAAGTGGGGGTTATTTTAGGTAATTCCTTTCTAAGTTAGTATTAAGTGAGGTCCTTTTGTATAGTTTTAATACACCTATATAAGCCTTTTAAAGTCATTAACCAACCCATTCACTTCATTGTTTCCCAAAACACAAGTAAAAACCCAAAAGAGTTCATCTTCTCCTCAATTTCTCTTTCTAGAACTTCAAGGAAGAAGAAGAAGGAAGTTGGAGCTAGGGTTCAAAAAGGAAACTTTTCTTCTCAAATTCATGTAAATTCTTTACTAAGGTATGGTATTTATTCATCCATGGATAGAATTCATCCATGGAGCCTCTTCAAAACCCCTAATTTCAAAGCTAGAAATCCCAAATCAAATGGGTTCCTTTCAAAAATGTTACTAATGATTGATTTATGATATATTATGTAATTAATTGATGGATTCCTATGGTTTTTATGTTTAATTCCCCCAAGAACCCATGAAACCCCCATATTACTCAATTATGATCTTGTGATGTGGGTTTGTTGATTATAGAAGAATGTTATGAGATTATGCTTGTAGTAATTGAGCTAATTGAATCATGTTATTATTCATGTCTAATGTAGTAATTCTAGATGTGTTGATTGAATATGATCTATGGTCCTTGAAGGAAAATTATGATGTTATGCATGATAATGAGATTTATATGTATGTCTTAAAAATTCTTTGTAAGTGAAGTGTCTTTGATGATGATGATGTTGTTGTGATCATTGAAAGGCTATTCTCATGAACACATTATTCATATGATATGATAGGTTTTCTCACATAATGATGATTCTAAGGTTGAAAAGCTATTCTGACCTAAATTAATTGAATGTTAAATGTAGTCATGGATGGTGAAAGGTTATTCTCACACATGATCTAATGGGCAATCCTAAAGAAAGAAGTTATGACCTAATAAGTACTCTATGGGATTAATGCCTAGCACCGAGTGGATATTGATATGAGATGGAAGCCCTAACATTAGTTGAGGCTAGGTTTCTAGGAGCAATCTCTCGAGATAGATGACCCAACAACAGTTGAGCCCGAGTATCCAGTAAAATTCTCTTTATCCCATAAAATATGTGCCCCCGTAGGATATTTGGCTAATGGATTTACTTAAGATAAAGTTACCGGTCCTACCTTAGGCAAGTATACTAACTTTTTCATGTGTGGGAGAAACTGGATTCCATGTTAAGCTCACATGGTCTATGTCAGTTTAGGATTATTCCCACGGTGATTGAATTATGAATATGGTTACTCAAGAAGCTATACTTAGCATGGTTAGCATTATGGGATCTTATTCATGCATTGTACAAGTATGCTTTGAGGAAAGTTGTAGTATGTTCCTTTTATGATATGATGATTTATGAATTAAATATGCTTATGACTATATTGTCATGTATGTGGATATGATAACTACTTGTAATGATGAATGTTAACTTGAATTGTGTATAAGTTGCTCTTTTTGATATGATTGACTAAAGGTGTTTATTCCCTTGTCAATGAGAAATAGGATAAGAATGAGATCATAATATGGTAAACATGATTGAGGACCTAGATTGACTTTCTTAGCATGGGTGGGATTATGGGATCTTATCTATGCATGGGACAAGCTTTCCTTGAAGTGGTTCAAGAAGTGTTTCTCGTATGTTATGTTAAGATGACTTATATGTGTATGAATATCTTGTTATCTCTATGCTTATATTCTATGTCTTTTGATGACGTCTATTATGCTTATGACTTATGTTTTTCAACTATCTACAAAATGATGATTTAATTTAGGAAAGTGCACGCATTCAACTAAAATGTCCCTTATAGCATGTTTTCAAGGTTTTATGCATGGTAATCATACTTGGTGATTTTTTGTGGTAACCCATATTTTTCCTACATTTTCCCATGTGTAGGGGCCGGTTCTTAAGGTGGTCTTCATTTGGTTCAAGCTTGGATTCGACTATTCTCCTAGCATGTGGTGAGTCCTCATGATTCAAGGACGGATGAATCATTTGTATTTCCCTTTTTGCATTTATTTTTGAACAATGTTGTAAGGGATATGTCCCTAATTGATTCAAGTATTGTAATAGATGGCTATAATGAGACAAGTCTAGACTTTCGCTTGCTTTATAAAAGACTTTGATTGTATGGATAAAGTTTTAAAATTTTCTACATCATTTCTATTTGATTAATGTTATGATATGGTAAGTGGCTTGTGTTAGGCCTTTCGGGGTCTAGTACGCCATGTTACATCTAGAGTGTACCCTTGGGTCGAGACAAACTTGGTAATCAGAGCATAAGGTTTAGACTGATTCTAAGATGATGTTTCAGAAGCCACGTCTAGTAGAGTCTTGTTCATAGTGTGAAGTGCGCCACATTTATGAGTGAGAGGCAACAAGATGATTAGGAAACTACACTTCTTTCATTGCTCTTAAGTCATGCAATAGAGTTGAACTCTATAAGGTCTTTCTTCTAATCCTTATACGATGATCTAAAGGATATTACTACTCAAGGAGCATTCACCGGTGGATTTGACAGAGACAATGTTGATCAAGGTGCTCCTCCTCAAGCTCCTCAAGTTCCCTTTGATCAAGTGACTAATGAGATAATTAGGTTTGGTTTTCAATTGTTGGCCCACGTTGGGATAGAAACCCCAGAATTTTATGGGTCAAATATGGAGAAAGATCATCAAGAGTTAATAGATGAGGTCTCTAAGGTGTTGGACTTTGTGGAGTGACTCCGGTAGAGAAGGCAGAATTGGCCGCTTCACAATTGAAAGATGTTGCTCAAATATGGTTTAGTCAATGGAAAGAAATGAGGCTAATAGAAGCGGGGCCCATGGAATGTGAAAGGTTTAAGAGTTTGTTTCTTGATAGGTTTTGTTCTTTAGAGATGAGAGAGGCTAAGATACTTGAGTTTATTCACATTTGGCAAGGTGGGATGAGTGTTAAGGAGTATGCTTGGATGTTTAATAGGTTTTCGAGCTATGTTCTATTCATAGCGGACGACACTAGGTTGAGAATGGGAAAGTTTATGTTTGGCATGTCCGACTTAATAGCAAAAGACTGTCGTATGGCTATGCTTGAGAATGATATGAATATTGATTGTCTTGTAATTCTTGCTCAAGGGATTGAAAAAGAGAAACTTGAAGAGAGATCTATAGAAACAAAAAGGTATAGGCTTGATGATAATTCCCCTCAAGAATGGTTTGATGGGCATGGTTTCCCTAAGTTCTAACAAAGGTTTTGCAAGCAATGTTCTTCTTAGGATTCCCCAAGGGATAACAAAGAGAGGCTGTGTAACCCTAAGTTTAATGAAGGGAGTGATAGGTCTCTATAGCCAGATTGTGCTAGGTGTTGAAGACAGCATAAGGGTAAGTACCAAGCGGGTTCCAAGGTTTGTTACGGTTGTGGTGGAAGTGGTCACAAAATAAGGAATTTCCCAGTGCTTACATCAATAGGAACAGAGGGAAAGCAAGTTCCTCAAAGTAGTTTGGGTACTAGTTCTCTAAAGCAAGGTACATTCTATACTCCTTAACCTAAAGGTGAACAAGAGTATCCTCCTAATATGGTTACCGATGTGTTTATAGTTTTCCATATAGATGTAAATGTTTTATTAGGTCCTGATGCTACTTGTTAGGCTTTGAAGTTATCGTTGGTAGGGTTAGGGTGTATTGTGTTAGACCAATATGGATTTTAGAACACATTGTGCTTATTATAAGTCTTTTTGTTATGTAGTTGGGATTGCTTAGAAGATGTGGTATTTGAGAAATTAGTAGGGGTTTCCTCCCAAGGGGGAGATTGTGTGCTTAGATAGCAAGGTTGTGGAGTGTCCTGGTATCCTCATCTCTTTTCTTCTACTCCTACTCTAGCTTGAGACAAAGAGTTCCTCTTAGCTAGTATTATGCTTTAGAGTCGCGAGTGTTTTATGTGTCTCCATGATTTCCTTATGTTATGCATGTTCGTGATGAAATTTATGTTTAGTAAAAAAAAAAAAAAAGTGTTTTTATGATTGATTTCCTCATGTTGTTTATTGATTTGACTTCATGAGATGAATTGATGAACATGCTTTAGTATGCTTTTGAAAGTAATTGCATATCGGCTCCATGATATTGTGCGGAGCATGCTTTTAGTTGGAGAAGGTAGTTACTCCTATGAATATGTGAAATGGTGAGTTTCTTGCATATTGGGTTGTTAGATGTAGTTCCTTCTTCCTTGTAGTGCATTGAGTATGTTGAGATAGAATTGATGTATCCTCCTTTCAATTGTGCACTATTTTGATGTAACATGCATGATGGGCTTCTAGTCTTGAGTATTTAATTTCTTAAGGTGTCTAGATCGTCATTCGAAGATGAATGTTCCCAAGGGGGAGATAATGTAACACCCTGAAACCTAGTAGGTTAAAAACTATAGTTAAACGTGTAGGTTAATGTCAAGGAAAAAGGGAAAGAGACAAGGAAGATGGGAAAGGCTTGCCCAAAATAGGCCAAGCCACTGCCCACCATGACCACGAGGGTCTTCATGAATCGTGGTGGCCACCACGACTCGTGGCGCCACCCGTGGTGGTGTGGCAGTGAGCTCACAAAACTGCCCCAAGGAAGTCTCCCCTTTACCAGCCTTTTCACAGCCCGTAGGAAGGCTCATGGGGTTGCCTTCACCTTGTGGGGGCTTTGTCAAGTAGCATAGCTACTGGTCAAGGGACCACGGCCACCTTCACAGGCGATGGTTCCCTTGACGGGTTGTGAGCTTGGTTGTGAGCCATGCGCACCCCAATTTGAAGTGGGTGTTATTTTAGGTAATTCATTTTTATGTTAGTATTCAGTAAGGTCGTTTTGTATAGTTTTAATAAACCAATATAAGCCTTTTAAAGTCATTAACCAACCCATTCACTTCATTATTTCCCAATACCCTAGTCAAATCCCAAAAGAGTTCATCTTCTCCAAAATTTCTCTCTCTAGAACTTCAATGACGAAGAAGAAGGAAGTTGAGGCTAGGGTTCAAGAAGCTAGGTTTTCTTATAAAAGTTGTGGTAATTCTTCAGTAAGGTATGGTAGCTCTTCATCCATGGATATAATTCATCCATAGAGCCCCTTCAAAAGCCCAATTTCCAAGCTAGAAATCCCAAAAGTTTGGGTTTGACTTCAATCTCATGGAATCCTTTCAAAAACGTCTCTAATGATTGATTTATGTTATATTATGTATTAATTGATGAATTCCTATGATTTTTATGTTGAATTCCCCCGATTACCCATGAAACCCCAATACCACTTAATTATGATCTTGTGATGTAGGTTTGTTGATTATAGAAGAATATTATGAGATTTTTCTTTTAGTAATTAAGCTAATTGAATCATGTTAATATCCATGTCCAATGAAGTAATGCTATATATCTTGATTGAATAATATCTATGGTCCTTAAAGGGCAAATAATTATGTTATCCCAGATTATGAGATTTATGTGTATGTCTTAACAACACTTAGAGAATGAAGTGTCCATGATTATGATGATGTTGTTGTGATGATTGAAAGGCTATTCTCATGAACACATAATGAACATCATGTGAAAGGTTTTCTCACATAATGATGATTCTAAGGTTGAAAGGCTATTCTCACCTAAATGAATCTAATGTTAAATGTAGACATGGACGGTGAAAGGTTATTCTCACGCATGATCTAATGGGCTATCCTAATGAAAGAAGTTATGACTTAATTAGTCCTCCTTGCGATTAATGCCAAGCACCGAGTACATATTGATATGAGATGGAAGCCCTCGTGTGAGATGAGGTCGGTTTTCTAGGAGCAATCTCTTGAGATGGATGCCCTCACAAGAGTTGAACCTGGGTATCTAGTAACATTTTCCTTATCCCATAAACTACGTGCCCCGTAGGATATTTGGATAATGGATTTACCTAAGCTAAAGTTACAAGTCCTACTTTAGCCAAGTAAACCAACTCTTTTCAGTGTGGGCGACACTGGATTCCATGTTAAGCTCACATGGTCTATGACGGTGAAGGCTTATTCCCACTATGATTGAATTATGAATATGGTTACTCAAGAAGCTATACTTAGCATGGTTAGGATTATGGGATCTTATTCATGCATTGAACAAGTATGCTTTGAGGGTGGTTATGGTATGTTTGTTCTATTTTATGATGATTTATGAAATGAATATACTTATGACTATGTTGGTAAGTATGTGGATATGAGAACTACTTTTAATGATGAATGCTATCTTTGATTGTTGCTATAAGTTGCTTTCCTTGATATGATTGACTAAAGGAGCACATTCCCTTGTCTATGAGAAATAAGCTAAGAATGAGATCCAAAGATGGTAAACATGAACGAGGACCTAAAGTGACTTGCTTAGCATGGGTGGGATTATAGGATCTTATCTATGCACAAAACAAGCTTGCCTTGAGGTGGCTCATGAAGTGTTTCTCTTATTTTATGTTAAGATGACTTATGTAGGGGTTTTGTCTATCATTATGTTGTTATCTCTTATGCTTAGAGTCTATGTCTTTTTATGATGTCTCTTATGCTTATGACTTATGTTTTTCAACTATCTTCAAAATGATGATTTAACTTAGCAAAGTGCATTTATTCAACTAAAATGTCCCTTTTAGCATGTTTTCAAGGTTTTACGCATGGCTATCATACAGTGCAATTTTTGTGCTAACCCATATTTTTCCTACAAGTTGTCGTCATTTGGTTCAAGATTGGATTCGACTAGTCTCCTAGCTTGTTGTGAGTACTCATGATTCGAGGATGGATGAGACAGTAGTTCTCTTTTTGCATTTCATTTTCAGACTATGTTGGAAGGGCTATGTCCCTAATTGATTCAAGTATTGGAATAGATTGCTAGAATGAGACAAGTCTAGACTTCTGCTTGCTTTTATAAAAGACTTAGATTGTATGGATAAAGTTTTAAAATTTCCGCATCATTTCTATTTACTTTATGTTATGATATATTACGTTGATTGTTTTAAGCCTTTCCGGGTCTAGTACACCATGTTACAATTAGGGTGTACCCTTGGGTCGTGACAGCTGCATATGGATATGTAAGATTTTTTGGTTTGGCCTTTTGTAGGGAAAGTGACCAAGTATGTAATTTTTTCAATTGTCAAATTAGGTTCATCAAAGAAGAGATGTTGAGGATGGACCCTCAACTTCTCATATTTCGTGACCCATGCATCAGGAAAAACTTTAATAAGTTCTTTTCTAGATATTTTCCTTGTGCTCTGTGTACATTGAGTGGTTTCATTGCTGGAATCTACATTTAGAAACCAATAATCTTGGCCATCTTGAAGAGATAGGTCTGTAGCATGGTTTTTAACTCTCCAAGCCAGTTGATAATGAAGAGTAGCTTGTATGGTATCTCTAGCTTGAGGTGCTCTAAGTATTTGGACCTGGGTCTTCCACACCTCCATTAGATACAAATCATTGCGGGACATGTTGAAGTTTGGGAATATTGTAACAAAGATAATCTTGGTGTTGAAAGTGTTTTTTGACATACCCAAGTTAGCATGTTGGTATACATAGTATCTAGTATCTAGGAGGGAATTACGTGCCACAACGGGTTGGTCTTTTCGTCCGTGATATTTCAATGCAACTCTAACAACACAAAAATGGATATGGGTAAAACCTTGGTTTTTCCACTTTTGAGGAAAATCATCAGGAATCTGCAAAATGCTGAACTCTTCCTCTTGGTTTGAAATAATTAGGTGATGGTCAAGTTTTGACGTAGCAATATATTCCTTGACTCCTGTGGGCTTTTGTCGGACCAAAGAGCGAATTTGCATTCAAGGATTACAAGACTTTTATACAAAGCTAGAATATGGGTTTAACAGTTATAGATATGTGGATGATATTATATTTTCTAGGGGTAACACATATACTTCATAAAGGTAGTCGTATTTATTCGACAATTTTTTACTTAGAGTAGGAGACATGCTTACCTTGGCTAAGGATTTAGATGAAATAGATGCAGTCGAGAAAGACGGAGATTTACAAGAAGTAAAGTACGATAGTAAACACTTTGAAATAGACATATTTTTGTAATTTTTGGAGAATAAAGACTCAGACACATATTTGTTCTAAAATATATGAAAACACACTAAAACTAGCATATACGGAAAACATATTGGACAAACATTATAACTACAAACGTATAAAACACACTAACAAAATATACAAGGTTCTAAAATATATGAAGAGACTATAAACAAAGTTTATGACTATACAAACTTTTTTGACTAACGACTCTAATAAAAGTAAAAGATTGAATAAATATAATTTGGCTATAACAACGCGAGAAATAGACCTTACGCGAAACCTTGCTCCTCCCTCTGAAGAGGACAGTGTATTTCTGATACCAAATAATGGAGTAGGTAGGCCAAGGAGTGAGAAATAACACACGGAGCAATATTCATGACCAAATCGAGACATTGAATGGCACCTGAAAATATTCATTACTAGCTCTCAACTCAATAGCTTTCTATGTAAACTTTAGGCGTTTATGTCCATATAGGCAACAAGCCATGCAAGATCTTAAAGAAACAACTATCACAAGTTTTAGGCTACACAGCCATCCTTCACAAGATTCCAACCACAATATCTACCTTACTTTTAAGTAGTAAACTATATAGTGCATAATACAATATTTCCCAACAAAACATGGGATTTTTGCAGCTCTATTGGCCTATATCGCCTTTCAACAGTGTGGGAACAAGTCATATTCTACTGTTACCATCAAACTTAATTATTTCTAGAAGGCTATTGTAATTACAACAAGTGATGAAATGGTAAACTTACTATGTTGCTGTATCAAGATGATTTTGATAAACTCCGAAAGTCATTGAAATCACTTACAACCAATCTTTTCGGATATTAAAACCATTGAGATCACAAACAAGCATACTTTTCGAGTGTTTTCCCTTACCCCACCATTCTAACTACCTACCATACCAAACTTTCCACCCCACCCCCCACAAAGAGAGAAGAACAAGAAAGAGGTTTAGCCACAATCATTTTATTCATAACTGAAAATAATACAAAATTGTAGTAAAACTAAATATATTATCTGAGAAAAACTCTTCTATTCTAAGCTATGACCTTTTTGAATCTCTAATCTATTCTAGTTTCTTTTCTAGTCAACTCTATTCAAATACTTGTCCATCCTTTTGTAGGAAAACAAGCCTAATCCAAACAAACTTAAATTAGAAACCTTATCTTACTTGGCACACTATTCTAATATAATAAAAGACATCAAACTTTATTTAAACTGGGCCTAACCTAACATGTGAAGGAGCCAACTAAAACAAAACAAATAAAACAAACTAAGTTGTTTGCATTTGATAGTATATGCAAGCAAATGGGTGAGCAACTTGTAGAAGACTTCAAGCATGTGTGTAAGCTACTTGTAGACATTTGCCAAGCAGGTGGATAAGCTACTTGTATGCAACATCAAAGTAGGTGAATAAGCATCTTATTGGCAAACTTTTCTAAGAAGTCTTGTGATGAACTTTTCTTGGATGGTTTGCAGTAATTTCTTGCACATGTCAACAGACATAATTCAATAATACAGAGGTTGAAGGTGTTGAAGGTGGGCTTGAATATCCTTTTTCCATCCACCAATCGAAAACTTGTTTATTCATATACAACTTCTTCTTTTTGAGGCTTCATTTGGCCGAAGTACCTATTCCTGTTGGACAGTCCTGCGACATTGTCATCCCATTTTAGTGAAAGAACATTCAGTCATATGCTAGTAATAGCCTAAGTAAATTTATCTCTTGTAATTTCTTATGGGACTTGATATTCTTTCATAGCTTGTTGGACTTCCTCCAAGTAGGGGTGGTTGTCTCTGTAGTTCCATCGATCCCATTTATTAGGCCATATTTCTTTTGGGATACATCAATTTTGCTGGAAGATAATCCGTTGAGATTCGTGATATTCATCTCCCAAGGACAAAATAGAGATGGGAAACTTCCTGTAGAAGGAAATTTTGTGTCTAACTTTGACCTAGTTGTGATAATCTTCACCTCATGGGGCAACATGAATATCTTAACCTCATAGAAATTTTGAAGCAATCAACCCACCAAATTTGTGGTCGAAACTACAATAGAAATTTCGGTAGAGCTAGTTGGATTCTATCAAAATCCCTAAAAAGTGGCACTTGACTCTATAAAATTGTAATACTAGTGACATAAGTACCAGAATAACCATAAGAGTTTTTGAGGGGAAATCATTTGCCAATAGACTGAACACATGGCAAAATGGATACTCCTTGTGGACTCCAAAAGGGTTGAGGATAGATCCCCCATACTTCGTATTTACCTGGACTTCATAGTATGTCCTTTGTTCTATCATAATTAATGGATCAAAGGGTCCCCAAATTGTGTGAATATTTCTAGCTGATACTTCGCCATCTCATGTGGGTTGATCCTTTTCTTTTTTAACATAAAGATAGTGTTGGTGGGATTTCTCACACTTTCTTTGTCACCGGATATTTGGAATGACTTCGACATTAAAGTATACAACGTGAACTATTGTTTGGAAGCTATTCCCTTAGTTCTTATCTCAAGTTGATCCTTGAGTTGTGTGTAGATGTCGAACTCAATAAAGAGATCTCTTCCTAGAATAGTTTAACCAAGGAATTTTGTTTAAAATATGTAAACCATGGAAGAAGTCAATTACGACCGGGTGCTTTGTTATTAGCTTAGGCTTAAGGATTTCCTTTGATGGTGTACTAAAATTTTGGAAATGAGAAATCCATAAGGTCATTAGGTAGAACAACTAGGTTAAGGATGGATGACATGGACCCTGTATCCATAAGTGCAATCACTTGCCCTACTTTATCCCATTTTTAGGAGTAGAGAGACAATTGAACATGAGGTGTGTCAACTTCTCAAGTGAAGTCAACAATCTCTTACTTTGCATTGGATATATGATACATATTGTGTCCCAGATCATCATTAATATTAGTATCATCGCTAGCCATGTCACAGACATCTAATGAGAAAATATTCTTGCCCTTTGGTTCATCCTCTAGTGAAAATACCGATTCAAGGTCGTCATCTCTACTGAGATAGATTCGTGTATGATCGGCTATGTTGTCAAAGAGTTGGAGGGTCTTGACAGATCTCTTAGCTTTGGGGAAATTCGTCGCAAAGTGTTGAGGCTTGTTGCAAATAAAGCAATGATCTTCTTCCTGTAATTTCGTGGACATCTTCTCCTAAGAAACTTTGTATGCATGGTCATCCTGGATTGACTATCAAGTGGCCTAGGTAGCTTGAATCTCCGATACTGCTTGACACTCTTTTGTTTTGCTCAATGTCTTGAGGAAGAACAATCGGACTTAGTGACAAGGTCACTTCGACTGTAAGCCTTATCAATAGCTGTATTATTCTAAATGATCTATTTAAAATAGATATCTTCGTGTAGATACTATCCAGGGTTGAACAATAGCTTCCCTTATGTAGCAAATATGCAGGATAGTTAATGATGTGAATCTATACTTAATGATTGTCATTGCATGCCCTGCTAACATCTTTGGCAATAATGACACAAAAGCTGGCTTCAAGCTGACATCTCCACTAAGCTCAAAGTAGATTCTTGCCATATTTTGGAAATGGATATAAATGATATCTCTATCAAATGATATACACTTCATTTTAAAGAGTTGTCTCGATAGCTTTTCACATCTTTGAGCGGTATCTCTACAAAGACTTCTAGAAGTATGTTCAAATTTGAAGCAAAGTATTGGGATGTTAGGAAGAAGTTCCTTTCCTCAACACCTATTGGGGTTCACCCCTCTTTGAGAATATTGGATAACCTTGAAGTAAATTCTGACAAGATCATGTACTTTTCTCGCTCGACTAGTTCTCTGTAACCATCAAAGAATAGAAGTCTTCGATCATGTGAGGTCATCCAGCAACCTTAACATCATTGAGGGTAAAAGTATGAAACCCAGTTCTAACGTTTTTGGGTATTCTTGTCGTTGATTTTTGTCTTCTTTCCAGGATTGGATCATATTTCATGACGTCCTGGTTGTCACCGACTTCCAAGACTTCTGCTTCTTTGTGATTATTCATGAAGATGGGTGGATAGTTCTTTTCATCAGATTCTAGTGAAGATTCATCAATTTCCTGATCATATTCATGGGAATCCTCAATATATTATTGGGAATCAGTCAAAGATTATCCATCTTTGATATATCCATCTAAGGGATAATTATCTTTTTGCTCATTCTCCTAATATTCATTGATTGGACTATCATCGTTCAGAGAGTAGAGATCTACAACAACTTGGTCATTCATACCAAAGTTAGGGTCTGGAAAACCATGAATTCTAATAAACCAATCTTCACCATTAGTAATGTCAGTACAGGGGCATCCCATTCCTCTTTTGAATCTGATCTTTCATGATCTGAGATCTTTAAGTCTTCAAAGATTGAACTCAAATATGCAAAAATAGAGTCTTCATTTGAGGCCTAGTAACTTGAGATCATCATAACTCTATTGTTCGCAGCCTTCTTTGTGTTTAGACCTTTCTTGTGTTTCTTCAGCTCGCTTTCGGGCAGCCATTGGATCTTTTTTCTTCGACACTTGTTTTTCTATGTCAAACTCTGGTTCCTCTTTATGTGGTTTAGCTGCACTAAATAAGATAGTTGGTACCGGTGGAGAGTATCATTGTGAGCATCTAGAAAATGGGGTAGACTGTGTGGGAGAGGTTTGAAATCTCCTAGGTTCTTGGTTACCATATCTCAATAGCTGGATATGCTTTTTGATTGAGGCAATGTCACTTCTTTGTTTTTCAAGAAAGAGGCCAAGTGACATTCCTAGGGGACATGCAACTATATTGTGTACAATGTTTTTTCTAATTCTTCGATTAGTCTAATATGTTAAGTTTACATTTGATCCATCTTTTTGTCCATCAGACTCATTTTATCTTGGATCTTGATTTGTCAATGATTAACACCTCTGATGGATTGTTTGATTTTTGCATATAGCATCTTCTATATCGCTTGCACTTATATTTTCTCCCATTGGTATGATAACTTTCTTTTTTGGAGTATTTTTGGAGCATGGATCTGGTTATCATTTTTGAATTTTATTTGTTACTAGAGCTTGCAGAGGATAGCATAAACAACATTTTTAGCGCAAGCTCTTGTTAGGAGATCTTATTTTTCGATAAAGTAGACAAAGCATGCATACCTTGGGGTTGTTTATGTGAAATAAGAAATTGATACTCCTCTTCATCCCATTTGGCTCTACCATATGAATATTCATCATCATCTGCTTCATCAACATCTTCAGACCCGTAGTAATCTTCTTCACATTCCAGGCAGTCACAATCGATATCTCATGGAATATGTCCTGTGAAAGGACACTTCTACTAATATACGCCAAAACCATTATGATTGAATTTTCTTATCCAAGCAAGATCATTTTTGAAAAACTCAGATATGGATTCAGGGTCAAGATTGTTTTTCTTATCAAGGCTATCCAGAGGCCGCTATATATGCACAGAGAAGGCAATTTTATGGAGTTTTTTCAAGTGAGAATGGTCAAAGCATAGAGTGACACTATTATCTAATTTTGGGAGAAAGTAAGCTCAATAGACTACAGAGGTAGAGGATGGTCTCTCAACATCTCGTAGTTGGTGACCCATGAGTCAGGAAGAACTTTGACAAGCTGTTTTCTAGATATTTACATTGGGATCTAGGTACACTGAGTGGTTATATTGGCGGCATCTACATTTAAGAACAAAGACCTTTGGCCACCTAGAATAGATAGGTCCGTCACATGGTTTTGGACTCTCCAAGCTAGCTTATAATAAAGAGTAGCTTGTATGGCATCTCTAGATTGAGGAGCTCTAAGTATTTAGACTTGTATCTTTAACACCTCTATCATATACAGATCATGTAGGGACATGTTGAGGTTTGGGAATATTGTAAGAAAGACAGTCCCTATGTTGAGAGTGATTTGTGACGTACCCAAGTTACCATGCTGGTATTCATAGTATCTACTATCTAGGAGGGAAAGATGCGCCACAATGGGCTGGCCTTTTCTTCTGTGATATTTCAATGCAACTCTAACGCACAAAAATGGATATAGATAAACCTAGACTTTTCCACTCTCGTGGAAAATCCTTTGGCATATGCTATGTGATAAACTATTCCTTTTGATTTCCCAAAATAGGGTGTTGGTCAAGTTTTGACGCAACATCATATTCTTTGACTAATTTGGGCTTTTGTTTGACCAAGGAGCGAATTTTGCATCCAAGGATTACAAGGCATTTTTACAAAGGAAGAATATGGGCTTAACAGTGGTAGATATGTGTACGATATTTTACTTTTTGGGTTAACACATTTACTTCATAAAGGTAATCGTATTTATACGAAAATTTTTTAAAGGAGTAGATAGGCCGAGTCACGAGAAATAACACATGTAGCAATATTCAAGTCAAGCTAAAGATATCAAATGGTACCAGACAATATTCATGACTAGCTTGCAAATCAAAAACTTTCTATGTAAACTTTAGGCGTTCACATCCATATAGGCGGCACCTCAAGAAACAACTATCAAAAGTATTAGGCTACATAGCCATCCAAAGCTCCATGAGATTCCAACTAAAATAGCTACCTTTTAAGTAGTAAACTGTACAGTAGATAATACAACTTTTCCAAACAAAATATGGGCTTTTCATGGCTCTCCTGGCCTGTAGCACCCTTCAACAGCCTAGGAATAAGTCCTATTTTACCGTTACCATCTTAAATATTTGTAGAAGGTTATTGTAATTACATGAAGTGATGAAGCAATAAACTTCCTATTTAGTTTTATAATGATTATTTTGATAAAATTAGAAAGCCATTGAAATTACTTACAGTCAAACTAGTTAGATATTTTAACCATTGAGATCACAAATAAGCATACTTGCCGAGTGTTTTCTCTTACCACACTATTCCGACTACCTACCAAAATAATATTTCAATCCCCCCCCCCCAAAGAGAGAACAACAAGAGGATGGTTTAGCCAATAATAATTTTATTCATAACTGAAAATATACAAAATCGTGTTAAAACTAAATAGATTTTCTAAGATAAACTCTTTTATTCCAAGCTATGACCTTTCTGTTATCTCTAATGTGTTCTAGTTTCTTTTCTAGTCAACTCTATTCTAAGACTTGTCCTACCTCATATTGGAGAACGTGGCCTCATAAAAAAAAACTAAGATTAAAAAATAGATGTTACATAGCACACTATTCTAATAATAGATAAGTCATATCCTAGCTAAAATAATATAACCATTATCAAGACTTACTATCTTTATCTAATATAATAAAAGACAACAAACTTTATTCAAATTGGGCCCCACCTAACATGTGAATTATTTGACTAAAATGAAACAAATAAAACAAACTAAATTGTTGGCATGCGAAATGTGGGTACGGAGGTCCTCTAGAGTGAGGGATTTCACTAGGATAAACCATACGGAGTTTCATGGTTCTAAGGTTTAGGATGACCTTCAAAAGTTCATTGATGAGGTGTATAAGGTGCTGATTATCATTGTAGTGATGCTGGTTGAAAAGGCAGAGTTGGCTTCTTATTAACTTAAGGGTGTTTCTCAAATATGATTCAACAAATGGAAAGAAGAAAAGTTGGAACATGCGGGTCCTCTTGATTGGATAAAGTTTATAGTGGGCTTCCTTGATATGTTCTTTCCCCTTCAGATGATAAAGGCAAAGGTACTTTAGTTCATCAACCTTCGTCAAGGAAACATGAGTGTGAAGGAATATGCTTTGAAGTTCACATAATTGTCTTGATCTGCTACCACATTGATTGCCAATCCTAGTTCAAGGGTGGGTGAGTTCATTTCGAGTGTTTCTGAAATGGTTGTTAGAGAATTTCGTAAACCTAAGCTAATCAACAACATGGACATTTCTCGCCTCATGGTGCACTCTAAACATATAGAAGAGCTGAAAAAATAGAGAAATGCTAGTGAGGAAAAGAGGGCAAAAACTGATGATGGAAATTTCTTACATTCGAGGTCCGATGGACATGGTTGTTCTAAGCTCCGACATAGGTTTTTCAGTCAAGGTTCCTCAAATGATCCATCTATGTTCAACAAAGATAAGGTGCATAACCCTAAGCCTCAATGAGGAAATGATGGTTGATCTTTATTGTCTACCTATGCTAGGTGTAGGAAAAAGTATGAAGGCAAGTGCTTAGCTGGCACAAATGGTTGCTTTGGTTTTGGTAAAAGTTATCATAAAATAAGGGACTGTCCCTCAATTTCTGAGAATAAGGGAGAAAATTATCGATGGGTTTAATTGAATCCTTCATCAAGTCCTAGTTGACGTCAGAAGCAAACCAAATTCTATGCACTTCAGACTCATGGAAATTAAGATAGTTCTCGTGATGTACTTATCGGTATCTTGAAAGTCTTCCAACTTCAAGTTTATGCTACACTTGACCCTGGTGCTACCTTGTCTTCTGTGAGGCCATATGTTTCTATGACGTTTGATATTCTTCCAGATGTGTTGTTAGATCCTTTTTTTGTCAGTACTCCTGTTGGTGATTCCATTATGGCTTAAAGGGTCCCAAAAAGTGTCTCATCTCCTTGTCTTATAGAGACACTCGTGTTGATATTTTAGAGCTTGATATGTTAGATTTTGAAGTTATCCATGGTATGGATTTCCTGCATTCGTGTTATGCTTCTATTGATTGTAGAACCCATGTAGTCAAGTTTTAATTTCTGAATGAAGCTATCTTAGAGTGCAAAAGGGAAAATCCATCCCTCAGTTTCAATTTGTCTCTTGTCTAAAATCTAGAGAGATAATTTCTAAGGGTTGCATATACAATCTCATTCGCGTATGAGATATAGATTTTGAGACCCTTACTCTTGATTTGATCCCTATTGTTGATGTATTTCTGGAACTGTTTCTAGATGATCTACTCATTTTCCTCCTTAAAGGAAAATAGACTTTAGTTTTAACCTCCTCCCAGATATGTATCCTATCTCTATTCCTCCTTATGGAATGGCTCAGGCAGAACATAAGGAACTAAATGAGCAATTAAAAGATTTATTGGATAAGGGTATCATTCGACCAAGTATCTATCCATAGGGTTCTATAGTTTCGTTTGTGAGAAAGAAAGATTGTTCACTCCGCCAATGTATATTGACTACCAACAATTGAAAAAAGCTACCGTTAAGAACAAATATCCACTTCCAATGATGGATGACTTGTTTGACCACATTCAACGGGCAAGCTATTGGTCTACGATTAAGCTTTTGTCGGGTTATAACCAACTGTGGATGAAGGAAGATGACATTCCATGGTCGACCTTTCAAATTTCATATGGTCATTATGATCTTTAGCTAATGTTGTTTGGTTTGACTAATACTTCAATCGCGTTTCTGGATTTTATGAATTGTGTGTTTATACAATACCTTGATATATTTTTTATTGTGTTCATTGATGATATATTGATCTACTCAAGTAGTGAGGATGGGCATAGTGATCATTTTAGGATTGTGTTGCATGTTCTCAAGGACCAACAACTTTTCACAATGTTTAGCAAATGTGAGTTTTAGCTAAGGTCCGTAGCTTTTCTTTGCTACACTTCTTTTGATAATGGAATTGAGGTAGATCATAAGAAGACGGATGCAGTAAATAATTGTCCTAGACCTCTAGCCCCTTCAGATATTAGTAGTTTCTTAGGTTTATCCTATTACTATAGAAGTTTTGTTGAAGGGTTCCTTTCGATTGCCTCTCCCTTGACGACATTAACACAAAGGAAGTTAAGTTCACATGTTCAGAAGCATGTGAAAAAAGTTTTAGAGAAATGACAGATAAACTTACTTCTGCTCTGGTGTTGAGTTTACCAGAAGGAACCAATGTATTTGTTGTTTACTGTGATGTCTCAAAGATATGTCCTTATGTAGAATGGTAAAGTCATTGCCTATGCCTCACAGAAACTTAAGATTCTTTAGAAGAATTATCCTACCCACGACCTTGAGTTAGTGGAGGTTGTGTTAGCCTTAAAGATTTGGAGGCATTACTTCTCTAGTGTTCATGTAGATATTTTTACTGACCACAAGAAGTTGCAATATGTTTTTAATTAGAAAGATTTGAATCTTTGCCAGAGGACATGACTTGAATTATGGAAATATTATGACTTGAGGTTTCTTTAAGAACCCAAGCAATAAAAATATGGTGTTCGATGTTCTTAGTTAGTTATCATGGGCATTGTTGCTCACATTGAGGATAACAAGGATTTAGTTTGATACGTTCATAGATTGGCCCGACTAGGTTTTCGGCTAGTTGACTATACCAAAGTTATGGTTATAGTTCACAACAGTTCAGAATCATCATTTGTGGAAGAAGTGAGAGCCAAGAAAGTTCGTGATCCGTCTTTGGTTAAGTTGAAGGAAGCGTGCATAAAAGTTTCTAGAGGCTTTCTCCTGAAGGTAAATAATGTACATCGATTTAAAGGTTGTTTTTGTGTCCCTAATAGTGATAACTTGAGAGATCATATCTTATTAAAAACCCATAGTTCCTGATATTCTATTCACTTGGGAGCCAACAAGACGTACCATATCTTGCGGGAGGTCAATTGGTGGAATGGGACAAAGAAGGATATTATGGAATTTGTGGCTAAGTGTTCTAATTTTCAACAAGTAAAAGTTGAGCATCAAAAGCCAGGAGGTTTATCTCAAGATAATAGCATTCCTACTTGGAAGTGGGAACATTTGAATATGGACTTGATTGTTTGTTTGCCATGCACCAGCCCATAACATGACTCAATTTGGGTTATAGTAGATCGAATGACGAAATCAGCCCATTTCATCCCCGTCAAGGTTTCTTATTCGACGGAGGACTATGCTATGTTTTATTTTAGGGAGACTATGAGGTTACATGGAGTCTGTTTATCCATTATCTCCGATCATGGTACCAAATTCACTTCTCAGTTTTGGAAATCTTTCCAAAAGGGTCTTGGTACTCATGTTAAGATTAGTTAGGATTTTCATCCACAAATAGAAGGTTAAGCAAAGAGTACAAATCATACTTTGGAAGAAATATTGAGGGAATGCGTAATTGACTTCAAGGGTAATTGGGATCATCATTTGCCTTTGATTGAGTTTGAGTACAATAATAGCTATCATTAAAGTATTAGTATGGCTCCATTTGAAGTTTTATATGGTTGGATGTATATATCTCCTGTAGGTTTGTTTGAGGTAGGTGAAATTACCTTGATAGGTTCTGAAGTGGTACATGACGCTATGCAGAGAGTTCGACTTATTAGAGAAAGGTTGAAAACGGCTCAAGTTTGGCAAAAGTCTGATTTCATTGTTAGAAAAAAAGACCTTGTGTTTTAGGTGAATGATTGGGTTTACATGAAAAGTTAACCCATGAAAGGTGCAATGTGGTTTGGTAAGAAAGGAAAGATTAGTTCATTATATGTTGGCCCATATTAGATTTTGAGGCGTATTGGCAATATTGCGTATGTACTTTATTTTCTAATGATTTGGTAATGGTGCATCCAGTTTTCCATGTCTCCTTGTTGAAGAAATTTGTTGGGGATCCAACAACTATATCTCCCTAGGATGTTTAGGAGTTAAGGAGAAACTCTCTTGTGAGGAGGTATCGATTCAGATTTTAGACCAGCAAGTCAAGAAGATGAGAAAAAAAGAAGTTGCTTCCATTGAAATTCTTTGAAGTAATCAGTTAGTTGAGGGTGCTACTTGGGAGGCCAAGGCCCATATGGTGTCCCATTATCCTCATCTCTTTCCTTCTAATCCTCCTCTAGCATGAGGTATTTAGCCCTCATGGTTACTCTCTTTGTGTCTTATCTCTTAGATATTACCGTGATTTCCTCATTATGCATGATCCTTCAAAATCTTAAATTTTTTTTAAAAAAATAGTTTATTTGATTGATTTATACATGTTTATGTGCATTTGAGTATGAGTTGCATATATACTTCATAATATAATATTTTAGCTTGGAATTAAGGTTTCCTCCTCGGATATGTGCATTGATACAATCGCATTCATTTTGGGTTGTATATTAAGTTCATACCCTCCTTACGATGTCTTAATCCTCATTCAAGGACGAATGTTCCCAAAGGGGAGATAATGTAACACCTCATATTATAGAAGGGGGAAATTTGAGTTTCTTAACAGAGGTGGGGTGACAGTCCACTTATGGTGGATACCCTTTAGATGTGACAAGGCGTACTCAACCCCAAAAGGCCTCATAGAAGCCCCTTAGCATATCTTAACATATGACAAAAGAAATGATTCAGAATTTAAAAACGTTATCCATACAATAGAAGTCTTTTATAAAAGCAAGTAGAAGTCTAAACTTGTCTGAATTAGCAATCTAATACAATCATTGAATCAAATAGGGACACAACCCTTACAAGATAGTTCTAAAATGAAATACTAGAAAGGAACTACAAATGACGTGTGCATCTTTGAATCACGAGGACTCACCACAATCTAGGAGAATAGTCAATCCAAGCTTTGACCAAATGAAGATCACCTCAAACACCAGACCTTACACTTGTAGGAAAAATGTAGGGAAATACGGGTTAGTACAAAACTTTACCAAGTATGATAGCCATCATAAAAACCTTGAAAATATGCTAAAAAGGACATTTTAGTTAAAAAGCATGCACTTTATCAAGTTTGAAAATCATCATGAAATTTAGTGTGAAAGAATAAGTTGTAAGCATATTCAACATATAGATCCTCATGGCATAATAGAACCATCACATAAGTAACCTTAAGTTATACTTGTGCAATTCATAGACAAGATCCCATAATTCCATTTAATTTGGGGGGTTGCGGAATTAGAGAGAGAAATGAGGGAAATGGGAGATGAGGGATGATCTTCCCTTCCTCCTTCATTACATATATATACAAAATTTACATGGGTACTATTTATGAACAGTAGGTGACTTCTACTATTCATGAATAGTGACTGACTCTTACTATTTACACAGTGACTCGACCTTTACTATTTACACAGTAACTGACTCTTACTATTCACATAATTGACACTTTACTATTTATGAATAGTATTTTTTGTCTTTTACTATTCATCCACAGTATCATGTCTGGTGACTCTACATAAAAACAAACAACTTTAAAAAAGAAAATAAAACTTTACGAAAAGTAAGATAAGATGCTTATCCTACTTTTGACTCTTTACATATGTGTCTTTGTCATATTTTGTTTTGTCGGCTGTCTTCATCAGGCTGCCGGCTATCTCTTTGTCTTTTGTTTTTGTGATAGTTTATTCCAGCTGTACGGTTGGAACTTCGTTATCTTCTCCGTGGCATTTGGAACATATGTGTTCTGAATATTTGCTGCTAATTGTTGTACAATATCTAGTCAATAATACTGGTGAAATAAAATTTTTCTTTATAGCTCTTGTCGTTGGTATATTTTCTGGTTTTAGGAGGCTCAGTATCCATTGTCGTATTTCCTCCATATCTCCTTCTCTAGTTTCTCGACAATTTGAATATATCATAGTATTATCTCGGCTGTAATAACTCCATATTGTATTATTGTTTAGATAATTGTTGGCTAGTTCTGTCAATATTGTAGCTATTCCAATGACTCTTTTGTTAGCATAAAAGTCAGGAATATCTACAATAGGTATCTCATCTTGTTTCTCTATCTTCTCTGGTATTAACATATCTCTGGTTAAACCTATCTTTATAACCTGTATAACTGGTTTTATTTCGTCATATAGTATTTCTGCAGTAGCTGTATAGAACTTTATGAAAAATAGAGTTCCTTTCGTAATTCGTTTGTAGGTCAAGAATGCTTTGTATAATTCGGGTATCTTCGAGATTTCGTCTCCTGTAGCTGTGTACACTGTACTAAGTAGTCCGTAATTATAACAAGTTGTAACTAAATTTATATTTGTACCTGGAAGGGCAATTAGTTTGTTATAACCTTGTAGGTGTTGAGTAATGTAATCAGTATTTGGTTCTTTTGGATTTATAGCTCTGGGGTTTTTATTTAAGTAAGTTTGGACTTTGTAAATATTTTCTGTATAGGTACGGGTGATGTGGTTATAGGTATTTTTCTGTTGGGCTAGGCTATTTTTATACGTAGTAGTTTGTGGAGTAGGTACTGATTTTTGTATTTTTGGAGCTGTATATGGTTTGTCAAAAAGTTTGTTCATATTTGTATTTGTATAACTTTTTTCTTCTGTAGCTTTTTCTTTCTTTGTAGCTCCTGATGTATCTGCAGCTGTATTTAAACAAACATTATGGGTTTTTTGGAGTTTCCCAACGTCTCCTTCTAGCTCTGGAATTTTAACGTCTTCCGATCGACGTAGCTCCGCATGTTTAACGTCATGCTGCTGACTGCTAGCTTGCTCTTTTAGCTTTTGTATCTCACCGTCCATACTATCCACTTTTTTGCAAAGTGTAATTAGGAGGTTGAGTATTTGATCCATTGTATTTTGCTTTTCAGTATCTTTTTCTTGAGAGGTGATCTGCAATCACATTCTTATCAGTCTTTATAATTTCAATTGTAAATGAAAAGTTTAATATATTGACTACCAGTCTTCTTATTTCTTTTGTTGTAACTGAGTCTTGTACCTTTTTAGTTATCCACCATTTTACCTGTGTATTATCTGTTCTAACAATAAATTTGTTATATACAATATATGGTTCAAAAGCTAATAAACATTTATATAAGGCAAATAGTTCTTTTCTATTTATTTCCCATTTTATTTGTGGGTCTGTATATGATCCGGAATAATATCTACAATGATGTTCGATTTTTTCATTTAGATATTTGTATTTTAGTACTCCTCCGTAGCTATGATTACTAGAGTCTGTTTCTACTATATAAGTAAATTGTCTATTTTCATCTGGAAAGTATAATTTTGGTAAATTTTTACACATAATTTTTATTTTTCTAATGTATTTTTTATCCTGTTCATCAAAGTGATATTCTATATCTTTCTTTAATTTCTTCTGTAATGGTTTTAAATTTTCTGTTAATTTTGGTATATATTCTCGTACTTGATTAACTAATCCTAAAAAGGATTGTAATTTTTTCATAGTATCTAATAATTCTTCAGAATTAGATATTTTTTGTACAATATGTGTTTGCATTTTTATTCCATTTTTATCTATTTGTATTCCTAAGAATTCTATTTGGTTTTTCATAATCTCAGCTTTCTTTTTAGATAAGCTAATTCCTGATATTTCTATGATATGTATAAATTTTTCTAATAATTTTAGATGTTCTTCTTTTGTTCTTGAGTATAATAATATATCGTCTATATATACTATGCAATTTTCTAGTTGGTTAAAATATGTATCCATAAAATGTTGATATCTACCTGGTGCATTTTTATATCCAAATGGTAAAACATTCCATTCATAAAATCCCTGTGGGACAGTAAATGCTGTTAAATGTTTAGATTTTTCTTCTAGTTTTAGGTGGTAAAATCCTAATTTACAGATAAATTTACTAAAATAGTTATATCCTTGTATTTGTCTTACTTTTAATATTTTATTAGGTATGGGGTAATTATATGTTTTAGTTTTTGCGTTTAGATTTCTATAATCAATAACCATTCTACTTTTACCTCTTTTCTGTTCACTATGTTTATTTACTATAAATGCTGGACTGTTATGTTTACTATTGCTTTCTTGTATATATTTATTTTCTAATAGTTCATTTATATGCATTTTAAATTCTGATTGGTCTTCAAAATTATATCTTAATGGTTTCTGTGTTATTATACTATTTTCATCTATTAGTTCAATTTTTACTTTTGTTTTGTGTTTATCCCATCCTTGTAATGGGTTTTCGTTATATAATGAGTTTAATTTATCATTTATTGCTTGTATTTTATCTATTGTGAATATTATAATTTCTATCTTATGATCATTAGGCGTTATATTTTCTAGCTTTTGGGTAATTTTTTCACTTCCTTTTATCCAAGGGGTATTTTTTTTGATTTTATTATTAACTCTTTTTGCTCCTATCTTATGATTACATATGGTAGTGAACCACCAATGTGTCTTTGTTATAGTATGTGGATATAGTTTATCTAAAAATGGCATTCCTAATAATATATCTTTATTTGTAAATTCATAACTATAGATTTCATCTATTAATAATATTTTATCCCATATTTGTATTTTTATATTTTTAGCTTTATGTGTTATCATACTTCCTTCATTATTAAATCATGTTACTATTAATGGTGTTTTTAATTTTTCCCATTTACTATCTGGTAGACAATTATGTTTACACATATTTGTTTCTGCTCCTGTATCTATCATAGGTGTGTAATATCTATTATAGTATCCTTCTATAATTATTTTTGCTAAAATGTATATTTTTGTCATTATATTGGGATGTTAAAATGTTATTTTATCATATAATTGTTCTTTTAATAATTACTTTTTTATTTTCGTAATGTATCGTTAGTTGTTTATCATCTATATTATATGGTTTAACTGTTTCTAGACATTTTATTCCTAAAGTAATATTATTATTTCCTTGGTGTATTTTAAATTTAATTTTTATTGGTATTCCTCCAATAATTAGTTCTTGTTCCGTAGTTTCTTCTATATTTACCAAAGCTCTAGGTAGTTCTGTGTTTATATTTTCTCCTGTAATTATTTCATGTTCTTTGACTAGTTCTCTCATAATTTGGTTTTCTACTTGTCCTGTATTTATATTTATTAGATATTTTCTTTGGTCTAATATTCCTGTGATGTAATATTGATATGGTTGTATTTCATCATTCTTTTGTTCTAATAACTTAGATATTAGGTCGCAATCTAATCTTCTAGATGTACTATTTCTTGATGATGATGGTGTATCATAGCTTAATCTTTTAGATGTACTTAATCTTTCTTTTACTATTTCTAAGTCTTCTTCAATATCTATTTCTTTATAACTGTAATCATTATTATCTATTACTGTAATTATTTGATCAAATGGATTTTCTATTTTGATTTTTTGAATCTTATTTCTTGCTGTTATTTTATGTTTTGTAGTTAATACATATAAATTTTTACATCTTGCTGTAAATATTTTACTTCCTGGTGCTAGTTCTATGCCTGACATTTTCCAGTATAGTACTAGTGATTTATCTATGTTTTTGTCTTCTATTGCTACCGAATAGTTTGCACTTATAATAAATTTAAATTTTTGGTATATTAAATTTCCTCTAACTGCACTTATTATGCTTTTTTCTATAGGTTGAATTATTCTATCATCTGCTAAATATAATTCTATAGGTGTATCTATTTCTTCTCTAAAACATGCTTTTATTAATATTTCTGTTGCTCCTAAATGTACATATTTTATTGGATTTTTTGATTTTAAATCTTGGATTTCTTTATTAATTATTTTCTTATTTATGATAGGTATTTTAGCTTTACCTTTAATATATTTGCAATCTATTACGTGTTCTTTTTGACTTACTACATAATATTCATCATGTTGTAATTTAAATAAGTTTTTTAATCTAGATACTTCTAATATTTTATCTATACTTAAGTCTAATTCTTTTCCTTTTATTTGTTCAAACATATTATTGTCAAATATTATTTTTTGTTCTGTATATTCGTTATCTTGATATTCTTCTTTACTTATTATTTTTATGTCGCTTTCAGTCATAATCTGAAAATGACTCTATTTCTTCTTCTAATTCAATATCTGTTATTTCGTATATGCTATCTTCATTTTCTAAGTCATAATCTAAATAATCTATCTGCTTATATGTGTCGTTTTCTATTATTATTTCAGTTATTTGTTTCTTTTTTAAGTCTTTTGGTAATTTACAATCTCTAGCTAAATGTCCTAATTTTCCACAATTATAACATTTACATTCTGTTATATTTTTCTTAACTCTATGTGGTCTTTTTTGTTTATAATTTTTTATATAATATCTTTTTCTTGGGATTTTATTTTTATATTTTGTTTTGAAGTGTTTATATTTCTTTATCATTTTCTTGTATTTATATGGATTTTTACATCCAAATTGGGGTGCTAATTTATTTGTACAATATTTTAGGTTTTTTACTAATATCTTTTCTAGTTTTAGTTCTTCTTTATGTTTTTCACATAGTTTTATAAACCATTGTTGTAAGAATTTTATTCTAGCTCCTAGTGTATCTACTGTATTTGATTCTTCCCAATCTTTTATTATTTTTGTACTAAATGGTTCTGGTAATTTTATGTAATATAATTTTCTTATTTCTCTACTTTCATCATTTGTATATATTCCTTTATAGTAATATTCTCTAAATGCACATGTATATTCATCTATGTAACTCATTTTACATATTGCTAATTTATTCATTAACTTTCTGTTTATTATTTTATCTTTTTGTTGTTCTTCTATTTCTGTTGTTATGCTACCAAATTCATTTCTAATTGATATTTCATATTTATCTAATATGTCTATTGCTGATGTTGCTATTTCATTATTAGGTTTATTATGATTTCTCAATGTTGCTAAGCTTGCTGGTGTTAAATTTTGTAACCATATTTTTACTGTTCCTATAAGCGTTCTTTCTATGTACCCTGGGGCATCTGTTATTGATATTTTATTATCTATTAATTGTTTTGATATATAGCCTATCCATAATTGAATTGTTTTATTTGTATCTGCTGCACAGTCTAAGTCTAAGAAATTATTTTGATCTGTAGTTTGTCTAGGTGTCCAATTTTTATTTAATCTTTTATCCCATAAAACTTTATCTCTTCTGTCTTGTTCGTAAGTATAATATGTTGGGGTTATATCTATTCGTGTTTTAGGATTTGAAGTACTCGGTTTTTCATCTAAATTTCCTACATTTATTTCTATATTTTTATCCTTTTCTATAAGTTCAGTATATGTTTCTGAATACGATTCAGAATTATTTTCTGAAATATTATCATTTTCTTCTTCATTTATTTCATTTATTTCTAATTCATCTATTTTTAATTCAGGTAATTCTTCTGTTTCTTCTAACATTGTTTTCATTTTTTCTATTTCTTGATTTAACTTTAATTCTTCAGTTCTTTTCTTATTTTCTTCTTTTATTCGTAATTTTTCTTCATATAGTTGTTTAAGTCGTTCTAATTCTTTTTGTAATTCTTGGATTCTAGTATCTTTTACTTCTTCTATTTGTTTAATTTCTTTTTTAGCTTGTTCTCTGATTTTTTCAATTTCGTTTTTTCTGTCAATTTCTTCATTTTCTTTATTTAATCGTACCATTGTTGTTAAACTATCTTCTAATTTTGCTGATTCTTTATCTGGCATTAGATATAGTTGGTTTCCTATTTTTTTATATCTTCGTTCTAAGTTTGAATGTACTATTTTTATTTCTAGTCCATCTTGACTTTTATATACATTCCTTCTTTTTCAACACAACCCCAACTTAGGCTTTTGGCCTAAGTTGGCTATTAAAACAAACCAATACTTCATGAAAGTTAAAGGTGATGGGATAAACATGTCAAAGTAGTTTAAGTTTCTACCAAAAAAATGATAGGCTCAAAAGGTGCTAAGCAAGGTTCACATATCTCACAAGGTTGGACACAAAGAGGTATATTGTCAAATTTGCTCACTCTAAAAAAATCTTGCCTAAGATTATTTCAGTTGTATGCTTCACTCAATCAATCAGACCAACGGGACAAATTTTAGGTGTCATTAAGAAGAATGTTCAAGACAACCTCTCCACACAAGGTATTTGTACACTTATCAAACAAGACACCAAATTTTCTAGCTAGCTTGCATTGTTCATCACAAGATACTCATTCGACAACTGGAAAAGTCATAACGAAATGCTAAACGTTCACATATTGTGTATGTAACTTAACTTACTTCATCGTAGTTGTACATTCATGTCATTTAATTAGGAGCACTAGTCAAGTCAACGTTATTAATCCTGACCGATTCTGAAAAATGCCATGGAACAACAAATACATTAGAGGCGGTATTCCTAACAAGGTTTCACCCCATAAGAAAACATCCAACATTGTCCTTAATGTAAAAGAATAAAGATAGACATGCAATAGCATTGAATGAAAACATCAGGGTTAGGAAAAGGTGGCCATTCAGCGAAGTAAAATAGAAAGCGTTGAAAGATTCAGCGAATCACAAAACTGTATGTAGGTTGCCGAAATATCCAGAATTTTGGCTCTCGAATTGAGACCAAGAGGCTGTGAAAGTTGGGCTTACTGAACAGGATTGGCACATCGTCTGATGTCCTAAAATCAACACCCTATTTTCCAGAACACCAGCCTTTCAGGGTCAATAAAAAGGCAGTGAAAGTTGGGCTCACCTAACCTCTTCGGTGCATCATCAAGTGATATTTTTAGCTTGTCGAGTTTTACACAACTCTCAGAAATTTAGGTGTTCAAACATCTCATAGAGTCGGGCTCACTGACCTATTCGGCGAGTCACTAACTAAGCTTTTAGATTGCAGAGTTTTATAGAACTCCCCATCATGCTGGGTGGTTCAAAAAACAGTCCAAGTTGCACTTTCCGACCTCTTGGGCGAGTCACCAACTAGACTTTTGGCTCGCATAATTTCCACTTTGAAACACATTTACTTTTCAACCTACACAATCAACACCAATTATTTAGAAAAACAACTAAAGCTTGGGTTTCCTCCCAAGAAGCACCTTATTTAATGTTGTGGCACGACGTGGAAATGCTCTCAACCATCTTCATCATACACCAATTCAATAACTGAAATATCAGGACATTCGCCGAAATAAAGCTTCAAATGCTGCCCATTCACCTTAAATGTTAGACCCTCCTTACCTTCAACTTTAATAGCCGCATTCGTGAACACTCATGTCACTTTAAATTGACTAGACCTCTTCAACCTGAGCTTGCCCGAGAAGAGTCTCTGTCGAGAATTACAAAGCAATACAAAGTCTTCGACTTGAAATTATCTCCTAAGGATCTTCGAGTCATGAAATTTCTTAATTCTCTCCTTGTAGAGATCTAAAGTTCCATATGCCTGTAATCGAAATTTTTCTATCTCATTCAGCTGATCTACTCTCCCTAACTAAGCAATCACCCAATTCAGATCTAATGTCATTAATGCCCATAGTGCTTTGTGTGCAAGTTCAATCAGAACGTGTAAAGATTTCCCAAAATCCAACTGATATGGAGACATATCATTTGGCATTTTGTAAGCAGTGAGATATGCCAAAGGGCATCATTGTGTTTTCGGGACCAATTTGTCCTATTTGCATTCACGATTTTAGCAAAGATACACTTTATTTCTTTATTTTAAACCTCAACTTGGCCACTCATTTGCGGATGATATTGCGTTGCCACTTTATGTTTTACTTTGTATTTACTTAATGAGGATGCAAACAGTCGGTTGCAAAAATGTGAGCCTCACATGGGGTGCCAAATTATGCATAGATGTATCACTTTAATAATTGAATCACACTCTTCCCTTCGTTGTTTGGTAATAGTACAGCTTCCATCCATTTAGAAACATAGCCCATAGCTATCAAAATATACTTATTTCCAAAGACACTCAGGAACGGGCCCATGAAATCTATTCCCTAGACATCGAACAATTCACCTTCTAGAATTGGATTAAGAGGCAATTCATGTTGTCTGTATATCCCACCTTGTTTTTGGCATTGTGTACATCTGTTGACAAATTCATAGGCATCTTTGTAGATGGATTTCCAATAGTAACCACTTTGAAGTATTTTAGTGGCTCTTTGCACACCGCTATGATGACCACAACCAGCGAAGCATGACAAGCATTGAGAATTTCATTGACTTCCTATTACGGCACACATCGCCTAATAATATGGTCTGCACATTCTTTGAATAAATATGGCTCATCCTAGCAATATCACTTGACATTGAATAAGAACTATTTTTGTTGATATGGCTCAGTCATAGGAATAAAAGTTTTTGAATAAAGACATCATTCAAATCAAGTCGTGACACGAATGTCAAATGGGGTTTTGGTTTTGATTATCAACTACAAACCGCAGTCACAAACAATAATACTTAACAATAATGAGAGGAATTCTTGGGATGTGATTGATTATACACAAATATAGACATATGGGTAATTGCAACTATTAGTAAATAGCTAGATAATAGTGAGTAGACTAGGCTATAAGGGAGGTAACTTTTTCTCAAACAATTACCCTGAAACAGGTGATATCTCTCTAACATCAACAAGCATGCAAATTAAGAGTAGCCCGCACCTTAATCCATTTACTTTCTCGAGCATAACCCACATCAACCCAATACCCCTCTCTCTCAAGCAAGCCAAGAACACAAACACAAAACTGCATTTCCAACTACAATTCTTAAATTAAACCATAATTAATGATACTCACTTTTAAATGGCATTTAAGCTAAATATTAGCAATATCCATGAGCTAGATCAATCGATAATTACATAATCACACCTAAGAATTGGGGTTTTAGCTAGACATTATAAAATGGTAAAAATAGTTACCAAATTGATTATCCATCAACCGAATAAAAGTTGTTTCGTCTTTACAATGCTCCAATTTGGTGAATATTAAAGACCCACTTCTAATTTCTCAAAAGTGAATTTCTTCAATCCTTCAAAGCAAAGGAAAAATTATGGAGAAAACTATCTCAAAAGTCTAAAAATTATTTTCTCAGTTCAAAGAATAACAAAAAGATATCAACTAAATGTTCAAAATTGTTATAGTCTCCAAAAAAACTACAAAAGCTCATTCGGCGAAGTAAATCAGGCTCGTCGAACCACTCGGCAAGCCTCCCTTTGGTCTCTTCTATTGCCATTTCGCCTTGACATTCAACATCCTCAAAGTCTGTAAATTAGGGCAATATATCGTAGCTTTCCAGTATCACTCGGTGATTCGCCAACTTCTCTCTTTCTTCACCGACTTGGTTCTTTCCTTCAGAGCATGACTGACTCAGCTGCACGCCGAGTTCTCTTGGCGATCCTTAGGTTCGCCCATCTTCACTTTTTCAGCCTATTTTGTTCCTTTTTTCCTATAAATGTCCTTGCTTTGTTCCTCAATCAATATTCCTGAAAATCCAAGATTTAACATAAGTTATTGGCACAAAATAAGCATTTGAGGAAACTAAATCTGTACAAACAAAGCCCTAAATAAGTCTAAATCCAAGACTCATCAACACCCCCAACATAAACTTTTGCTTGTCCTCAAGTAAAACTCAAGTTCAGTAGTTCAAAAAGAATGTCTCAAACAGTCCTACATAAAACTTAATCATGAATGCACAAAACAAGATTCAACTTAATCATGCAAGGATCAATTGTGCACTTCAAGATTCAAGTTGTTACTCACCATTATCAAAGATGCTCAAGTTCACAATACTTGCTTCAAATTCAAATTCAAACTGAACAAAGGTACTCAAATGCCCTCACAACAAAGATGATTTCATATTCACACTCTATTTCTCAACAATTTATAGATCCGAAATCACATACAACTCTCATGCTCACAAAGACGAACACATGCATGACTTTACCCATAGGTTTGCCCTTATTTTCCAATCGACACTCGTTTCAGCTCACTCAAGATCTCAATTGTAAATCTATGGTCACTTAGGCTCAACGGCTGCTACTCTCACAAAATGTTGTCTAAACATAACTTTCTTCATTTTATTCAACATTTGAGTCAAGCTCAAAATTCATCCCATTATTCAACTTCCACTGAAATAACAGACACCCCATTTCTTTTGCATCTTTCACAAATTTTTCATTCTTTTTTCTTTTGTTTGCTTCGTTTCTTTCTCTTTTTTTTTATATGAAAGGCTTCCATATTTTTCAAGACCATGGCTAGAAGGGGGATTTTTTTATACTTGTTGATTTACCTTTTCTTTTCACCACACCCCCAACTTAGGCTTTTGGCCTAAGTTGGTATTTCAAGCAAACACCACTTCATAAGAATTATAGGCGAATGGATCAAGAGGGATCATAGTTGTTCAGGTTTCTTCCAAGAATAGTATAAGTCTCAAATGGGATTCAAGCAATGTTTACACATCTCACAAGGTTGGCCACAAAAATAGGTATAATGTTAAATTGTTTAACTCATCAAAATCGTTGTCTGAGATCATTTCAAGAACTCGCATCACTTAGTCAACAGAACCAATGGGGCAAATTGTAGGTGTCATCACATAAGGTTAAAAGTAAGCTCATCATACAAGGCATTTACACCAATATCAAACAGGACTCATTTGAGCAAGTGTGCAATGATCATCACAAGAGACTCCATTCGATAACTAGTTAGTCACAACGAGTGCAAAAGGTCCACATATTGTCTAAACAACTTCATTTGGCCTCATCGTAGCCGTGGATTCATTTATTTTGATTAATAGCACTATTTAAGTCATTGGTATTGATCATAACTGATACTCAAATTTGCACAAGAACAGTCACAATCCAATATACTACAAGTGGCTATTTTTCAAAAAAAAAAATGGGTCAAAAACCATTTTCATTCATAACAAGAAGCTAGAAGTTCAAACATCCATAAGATAAGATCAAAACATTGTTTCAAATGCAAAACCCAATATACATAAGAGGTAGGTATTGAAATACCTCACCCCACAACAAATAACAAGCATTTGTCCACAAAATGCAACAAAAATAATCAATAGTTAATAAAAATGAAAGAAAGGGAGGTAAAGAAGAATCTTGTCTACACAATCGCTCCATCTGTCGGGGAATCAGTTCTCGGTGAAAAGCACTGAACTTGGGAATCATTGCCCAATGCAATATGAACATTGGCTCAACTAGAGCCTGCCATCGAAGTCTCTGTCGACGATGTCTGAATGACAGACTGAACTATCATCTTCTCTTAATTAGGCTGAGATGGTCGCCTCTTAAGCATCAAGTTGTTCCTCATTCATCTCCGCCTCTGACTCATAAGCTGCCATATAATCTATAGGCACATCTGTGGTGGTAGCCAGAGGCATCTCAAAATTGGCAGGGACATCGTGAGCCTCAACTGACTCAAAGAGAGAAGTGAAGTCTCTGGACTTTAGATAGTCCACATTCTTCCTCATATGAGAAACCTCAACTTTTAAAGCCATCACCTTGGAAATAACCCCCTATCTACTCTCACAAGTCTCTACTCTCATCATGAGAGCATCAATGGATGTCCGGAGGGGTGTCAGCCTAGCTAAGATGGCTCGTTAAATCATTCAAGGTACTTGGGCAACTAGCCAGGTAGCCCGCTCATCATTAGATTGGGCTAGGTGATCCATCTTGAGGATCATGAGTAATAGTGGTGGGCTGGGAAGTAGCAGAAGAACCAGGAGTCTGGGAAGAAGTGGAAGCGCGTGTACCTAAAGTCCTAGAGGCCAGAGTAGGCAAAGATGCCTATACATGTAAAGACTTGATATCAACCTCCAGGAATGTATTCACCAGAGCTGCTCTCCTCCTATTCGTGTAACACCCCATATTTTAGTGAGTTGAACTAATGAGTTCTAGAGTCTTTGGAAGAGTTTTGCGGTGTAGTATGAGGGTTAAAATAAAAATATATGGCTCCCGTTCTCCCGTGCTTGGAATGTCATGTTTAGGGGTGGAACGTCTGGGTATGACTCCCCATGGACCACCCAAGGTGTCCCTGAGGAGAACCCCAAAACAACCCCCGAAATAGTCCACTTTTGATGAACCAAGGTTGGCCATTCACGGACAGTAGACTAGTCCACAGCCTGTGGTTCATGGTCATGGGTCAATGCCTGCAACTTATGATCCCCAGTCATCATCCACGGACACAAATCATGTTCATTAGACCCATCACGGTCCATGGATGGGAGTCTCGTGAATACTACCATTTTTGGCAAGTTTAGTTTTAAGTTAGGCTTTGAGGGTTAGTTTAGTAATTAGTTTAGGGGTTAGGGTGGACGTTTAGTTAATTAATTACCCTTCTATAAATATTTAATAGACCTCTAAAACCAAGCCATTAGCTCATTCATCTTAAGACCCCAAATTACTTCCCAAGAAATCATCTTTGATGAAGAAAAAGAAAAAAGGAAGTTGGGGCAGCAGCTTAGAGCAATTTTCACCATCGATTCAAGCTTTGTTTGGGGCTTTGATTGAAGGTATGTAAAGCTTAATCATCTATGGGTTCTTCCACCCATGGATCCCCCTTAGAAATCCCCTAATTGTGAACTCAAAAACCCAATTCTAGCTAGGTTTGTGATTGCATTGTGGGTAGGGCTTGGGTGTGATTCCAATCTAGTGGATATCACCCAATTATGATTGATTTAGCTTTGATTAATTGTAATTTGATGATTTCATGTGATTTCTATAATGAACCCTAATCTAAATTGATGAGTGTGATCTTTGTGGGTTTATGCCAGTAGAGGCAAAGTTGAAGGCTCATATGTGATATTCCTAAATCAATGTGGTGTGTTGTAATTGATCAATGTTAGGATAAAATAATCATGAATTGAACTAGACACTACTGTATATGGTTGATCTTGACTTGTAAATTTAGAATTGAACCTTTATGATCAATTAAGACTAGAATCACCTAGTAACTAAGAATGTGATCAAATAACTTTGAAATGTAGGTATAAAGAAGAGATTAAGAAGAAAACCTTGAGAGTATGGTTTTGATCCTAATAGCTAGGGCTTTAGGGGGAAGCTAATGTGATTATCTAGTGTTACTAAGGGCTTGAGAGTAAAGTCTAAAAGAGAATAAAAGTCTAATAGGTTTAATTGTGGTGAAAGGCCTATACTCACCTAACCTACCTTATGAATGCTTGATATATGTAAGTGATAGAATCACTTGAGCATGGATGGATTGTCAAGGAAATCCTTCCTTGAGAGATGAGTGGTAAGAAGGGCTTAACAAGTAAACCTTGTGGTGCATGCTTGGCTCCAAGTGGATATTGACAATGAGATGGATTGTCACACATGAGAGGATCCATACTCCAAGAAGAAAGGAGAGCCACACCTAGTTGATGTGAGGACTATCCAAGATAAAGGGGGAACTCTTACGTAGTAGTGTGTGGGTTTTCCCAAAGTAAGGTCATATGAGTGGGAACCTTCACATAGTTGAGTGAAGGTTCTTAGTAGCAACCTCCTTATCCTATGAACTAAGACATGCTTGAGAAGCATCTCATAGTGTTCTAAAGCATAATTGAACTTAGACATACTTAAGAGTGTATCTCATAGGGTTCATAGTAGAAAGGGGTTTAGACATGCTTAAGTGAGTATCTCATAGTACCCATGCTATTACTGAACTTTGATATACTAAAAGACAGTATCTCATCCGGTTCAAGTTATTAATGAACTAAGATGTGCTAAGAGAGTACCTCATACTATTCTAAAGTAAAGAGAGGAACTAGGTTCCTAACCAAGAAGTGTTAGCATGAGGACCAAAAGGTAGTACTTAGAATGTATAGTATTATGGGGTGTTATGCATGCGTTGCACTAGTATGAGTTAGGGTCACTAAGGAAAAGTCTTGAGATAGGATTAGGCTAGAGTTGCCTTTCCTAGTTATAGTTGACTAAAGGTGAGAGATTCCCTTAGTTATGAGAGATAAGTAAATAATAAGGCCAAACAAGGGTGAATATGACTAGGATGACTTCAAGGATATGCTTAGTCTAAAGGGTAGTATAGGATGCCTTTCATGCATTGCACAAGTGTGTCTTGAGATTACATAGAAGTATGGGACCCTTATGGCATAGAGAATCATAAAGAGTTGACCATGTATATAGATTAAGGTTAAAATGATATGAAGACCTAAGTCTTGAATGTGAAGGTGGACTATACCCAAGAATGACCAAAGAGAGGTACTTAGCTTTGATGTTAGTATGGGATGCTATCCTTGCATTGCATGAGTATACTTGGAGGTGGCTGGAGAAGTAGTTCTCTTGTAATAGGAAAGACTTAAGGTTGACGTATGTAACCATGAAAGTCTAAGTAAAGACTATGCCATGAACATGATGTATCACCTATGATTATTAAATATGTTTGAGATGTTTATATGATGCTTATATTTGAGACCATATTTATATGATGCTTATGTTTGAGACCATGTTATGGCTATAATGATTAAACCATGACTATATTATTATCTCTTATGCTGAATAACCATTTGAGATGCTCTTATGATGTTGTGCTAGCTTTCATACTTGGTACATTTTGTACTAACACATATTGCCTACATTCTAATCAACTATAGTCTTTGGAGACTTGAGTTGCTTGGAACATACGTTTCTAGAAGTTGTAAGGTGTTGAAGATCTTGGTGAGTCCTCATAGCTTCAAGGACAATAACCAAATTACCTTTATGTCTATATCTTCATTTTTTTACACTTTGTATGGGCAGCGTCTCAAAGACTTCAAGAGTTAAATAGATGGTTTGAGACAAAGGTTTAATAAAGACTTCTGCTTGTTGATTTTATGAGATATGACTTCGATTGTAAAAGTTTTAAATTTTCCCGTATTTCCTATTTATCTTATGTTAAGAATGTGGTAAGGGTTTGTATGTGACCCCTTCGGAGTCAACTACGCCATGTTACTTCTAGGGGGTTCTGGGTCGTGACAAACTTGGTATCAGAGCATAATGTTTTGGTATAAACGTTTAGGATTGTCTCAAATCACGTCTAGGTATAGTATTATTCATAAGCGTGAGTCGCGACTCATTTTATGAATAGGAGGCTATTGGATGCTTAGGAAAAGTCTCACTTCTTCATTCATTTAGTCATGCCATAAAAGTTTAGCTCTAGTAGGCCTTTCTTGTAATGCTTGCCTATGATTTTTCATGTTATGGAAAATACTAGGGCTAATGCTAGGAGAGAAGGAGAAGACATTAGGGATCAAGAGATTCCTCCCCAAGTTCCGCATCAAGTTCCTCCTCAAGTTTCAAATAACCCTCCAATTGGGAATGCCACTCTTGGAGAGTTTAGGGCTTCTATGCAACTATTGACTCAAGCCTTGAAGGCACAAGCCAATTGAGAGGTGGTGGCTTTGACAAACCCTATAGGAGGAATGGGTGCTTTTAGGGTGAGAGAGTTTTTGAGAATGAACCCTCAGGAGTTCTATGGCTCCAAAGTGGAAGAAGATCCAAATGGGTTCATAGAAGAGGTTTATAAGGTACTAGCAATCATGGCTGTGTCTTCTATTGAGAAAGAGGAACTAGCCTCCAATCAATTAAAGAACATTGCCCAAATTTGGTATTAGCAATGGAAAGATAGTAGGCCAATAGGTTCTTTCCCCCGTAGTTGAGGGAAGCTAAATTGGGAGAATTCATCAACCTTAATGAAGGTAGTATGTGTGTTAAGAAGTACCCTTTGGAATGCACCCTTTTATCGAAGTGTGCTCCAAGCTTGGTAGCTAGTCCAAGTGATTTGATAACTAGGTTTATGACAGGGGTTTCCAATTTGTTAGAAGAAGAATGTCGTACGGCAATGCTTGTTGATGATATGGATATCTCACACCTTATGGTGTTTCCCCAACAAATAAAAGAGTCAAAGATTAAGAAGATGAATAGGGACGTAAAGAGGGCTAGTACCAATGAAGAGAACTTTTCTATTGTTAATTCCAACGGGCAAGATAGGCCTAGGACTAAACCAAGATATTCCAGCCAAGATTCTTCCAACACCTCTAGTTTTGACAAAGTGAAGGATAGTGGGTCTCCATTTCCCAAGTCTACTTGCTCCAAGTCTGGGAGGAGTCATTATGGTAAGTGCCTAGCCAGCATGGATGGGTGTTATGGGTGTGGAAAGGATGGGCATAAAATAAGAGATTGCCTAGTACTTAAGGCTATGGGAAGCGAGGATAAGAAAGTTGCCTCTAGTGATCCGGAAGAGGGTACTCAAAAGAAGAATAGGTTCTATGCTCTCCAATCTAGAGAAAATCAAGAGTCATCTCCTTATGTCTCTTACGGTATGTGTTTCTTTCATGCTTTAAAAAATTTCCAGATTTCTTATCTTTTATGACTTGTTATGTTGGATTTTGAAGTTATTTTTAGTATGCATGATGTTTAGAAAAGTTTGTACAGGATTACTTCCAAGTGGGGGATAGTGTGCCTATCTAGTAGGGTTATGGTGTGCCTTTGTTATTGCCATGATTTCCTTATATGCATGTTCTTGAGAATGCTTAGGTCTTGTTAGAAATGACTTTTATGCATTTTTTCCTCATGTGTGGTGCATGTGATTAAAGTTGTATATAGGATTCATGAGTTGGTCTATGAGCATGCCCTAGTTTTGAGTTGAATGATTTTCCTTAATGTATAAATGTTTTAAGAAGAGAACATTGCATTTCGGCTCCAAGTATATGTGTTGAGCATGTTTTAGATAGAGGTATTAGTTCCTCCTTGAGAATGAATAGATATAGATTTTAGTGCATTTTGGGTTGGTAGAAGTAGTCCTACTCCCTTGTATTGCATTGAATGAGTTTAGCATGGAATTGAGGTTTTCCTTCCTTTATTTTGTGCATTAGATATAGTTTGTGCATACAGAGCTTCAAAGTTAGAGTTTCTACTTTAAGAAGTATTTAAGGTATCATTCGAGGACGAATGTTCCCAAGTGGGGGATTAATGTAACACCTTATATTTTAGTTAATTGAACTAGTGAGTTCTAGAGTTTTGGTGTGTGGTATGAGGGTTAAAGTCAAAATACATGGCTCCCGTGCTTAGAATTTCATGTTTAGGGTTTAAACATCTGTGTATGACTCCCTAAGAACCACCCAAGGGGTCCTTGAGGAGGACCCCAAAACAACCCCCAAAATAGTCCACTTTTGATGAACCATAGTTGGCCATTCACGGCCAGTAGACAGGTCCACGGCCTGTGGTTCATGGTTGTGGGTTAAGTCCTGCATAGGAATCCAATTTATGAGCCCCATTCCTCATCCATGGACCCAAACCACGTTCAGTAGACCCATCCGAAGTACGTGGATGGAAGTCACGTGAATGCTGCCATTTTTGGCAAGTTTAGTTTAAAGTTAGGCTTTGAGGGTTAGTTTAATAATTAGTTTAGGGGTTAGGGCAGACGTTAAGTTAAGTCATTACCCTCCTAAAAATAGTTAATATACTACTACAACTAAGTCATTACATTACTCCCCAAGAAATCCTCTCTATAGAAGAAGAAGAAGAAGATGACAGGATGTTGGGACAATAGCTTAGGTCGACTTTCACCATTGATTCAAGCTTTTTTTGGCTTTATGATTGAAGGTATGTGAAGCTTAACCATCCATGGGTTCTTCCATCCTTGAATCTTCATTAGAAATCCCCCAATTTTGAACTAAAAAACCCAATACTAGCTAGGGTTGTAATTGCATTGGGGTAGGGGTTGGGTGTGATTCAAAACTAGTGGATATCACCCAATTATTATTGGTTTAGCTTTGATTATGATAATGTGATGATTTCATGTGATTTCTATGATGAACCCTAATCTAAATGGATGAATGTGATCTTTGTGGGTTTATGCAATTAGAGGCAAAGTTGAAGGTTCGTATGTGATCTTCCTAAGTCAATGTGGTGTGTTCCAATTGATCAATGTTACGATCATATAATCATGAATTGAACGAGACACTATTGTATATGTTTGATCTTGACTTGTAAAGTAATAATTGAACCTTTATGATCAATTAAGACTAAAATCACCTAGTAATGAAAAATGTGACCGAATTACCTTGAAATCTAGATTTAAAGAAGTGATTAAGAAGGTAACCTATAGAGTATGGTTCTGATCCTAATAGGTAGGGCTTTTGGGGGAAGCTATTGTGATTACCTAGTGTTCCTAAGGCTTTAAGAGTAAAGTCTAAAATAGAATAGAAGTCTAATTGGTTGAATTGTGGTGAAAGGCCTATACTCACCTAACCTACCTTATGAATGCTTGATATATGTAAGTGATAGAATCACTTGAGCATGGATGGATAGTCAAGCACATCCTCCCATGAGAGATGAGTGTTAAGTATGGCTTAACAAGTAAACCTTGGAGTGTATGCTTGGCTCCGAGTGGATATTGACAATGATATGGAGTGTCACACAAGAGAGGGTCCGGACTTTAAGAAGAAAGGAGAGCCACACCTAGTTAATGTGAGGACGATCCAAGATAAAGGGGGAACTCTTACGTAGTATAGTGTGGGTTTTCCCAAAGTTAGGTCTCATGAGATGGGAACCTTCACATAGTTGAGTTAAGGTTCTTAGTAGCAATCTCCTAATCTTATGAACAAAGAAATACTTGAGAAGCAACTCATATTGTTCTAAATCATAATTGAATTTTGACATACTTAAGAGAGTAACTCATAGGTTTCATAGTAGAAAATGGTTTAGACATGCTTAAGTGACTATCCCATAGTACCCATGGTAGTAGTGAACTAGGACATACTAAAAGATAATATCTCATAGGATTCAAGTTATTAAAGATCTAAGATGTGCTAAGAGAGTACCTCATATTGTTCAAAGTAGAGAGAGGAACTAGGTTCCAAACCAAGAAGTGCTAGCTTGAGGACCTAAAGGTAGTACTTAGCATGTATGGTATTATCGGGTGCTATGCATGCATTGGACAAGTATGACTTAGGGTCACCAAAGAGATGTCTCTAGATAAGATTATGCTAGAGTTGCTTTCCCTAGTTATAGTTGACTAAAGGTGAGAGATTCCCTTAGTTATGAGAGTTAGGATAATAATGAGGCTAAAGTAGGATGAATATGACTAGGAAGACTTCAACGCTATCCTTAGTGTGAAGGGTAGTATGGGATGCCTTTCATGCATTGCACAAATGCGTCTTGAGGTTACTTAGAAGTATGGTACACTTATGGCATAGAGAAGCTTAAAGAGTTTACCATGTATATAGATTAAGGTTAAAATTACATGAAGACCTAAGTCTTGAATGTGAAGGTGGACTATGCTAAAGAATAACCAAAGAGAGGTACTTAGCTTGGATCGTAGTATGTGATGCTATCCTTGCATTGCACGAGTATACATAGAGGTGGCTTGAGAGTATGTTCTCTTGTATTATGAAGGACTTAAGGTTGAAGTATATAACCATGAAAGTCCAAGTAAAGACTATGCCATCAACATGATGTATCTCCTATGCTTATTAAATATGTCTTATGTTCTTTTATGTTTATATGATGCTTATGTTGAAGACCATGTTATGACTATAATTATTATGCCATGACTATGTTATTATATCTTATACTTATGTCTTATGTTGACTAACCATTTGAGATTCACTTATGATGATGTGCTAGCTTTCATACTTGGTACATTTCGTACTAACGCATATTGACTACTTTCTAATCTAATGTAGGGTTTGGAGATTTGAGTTGCTTGGAAGATAGGTTTCTAGAAGTTTCAAGGAGTTGAAGATCTTGGTGAGTCCATATAGCTTCGAGGTCAATAACCACATTACCTTTATGTCTTTATTTTCATGTTTTTACACTTTGTGTGGGCTGCGTCCCAAAGACTTTTATTCAAGAGTTAAATAGATGGTTTGAGACAAAGGTTTACTGAAGACTTCCGCTTGTTGATTCTATGAGATATGACTTCGATTGTTAAAATTTTAAATTTTCCCGTAGTTCCTATTTATATTATGTTAAGAATCTACTAAGGGCTTGTATACGACCCCTTCAGGGTCAACTACACGATGTTACATCTAGGGGGTACCCCTGGGCCATGACAATCCGCCTAATCTCGAGTGTACTCGACCTCTATGCATTGGATATCAGTGGAATATGTGGGAGTGACCGCTATGTCCCTCTTCTCATCACGAGGAACTCCTGCACACCAATATAAATATGTAATCAAGACTGGGAAGGGAAGGGACGTCTGGCGCTGTTTGCTCCGCATGGACATCTCCTACTCAGTGATTAGTCCCAAATTTATGATCTTCTGGGCAATGAGTGATTCAAAACATGCCTCTTTTGGGTGCAGTACCATGGACTTATTATGCAAAGGGTTGATGGAGCTGCTAATGAACCCAAACCAGTATCAGGCTGCTATATTGAAATCCTTCTTCTCAATCGGAGCTCCTACCTCGATCCACCTTGGGGTGGTGTAAGAAATAAGGGGGGCTATCCATCAATTTAGGTCATCTAGAGAAGACATAGTGGTATCCTAACTCGGGTAGTTAGCCTCTTGTCCTCTATCTAAGACAACATTGATATATTCACTGCTACATCTCACTACCTTTCCCCAGAACACTACAAAATCTACAGGTCAGGTCAGAAGGTACTAGACTTCTTTTTTCCCTTCGAGACCAGATCACAGTATGCCGTGTAAAAATCCCAGACCTAAATAGGAATATAGGGGCCACGAGGCCTGGTGAACTGCTCAAACCTATAGAACCGGAGAGTGTCCCACACATTAGGGTACCTGTCCACTACCCCGTCCATGGACATTTTCTTCTCTTCAAGTATGTTCCTCAGTCCCTCGGCCTTGAGCCTATTAAGTAGCTGGGGAGGAGGACCCTGAACTGGTAGTGCTGGAACCACCATATGTGCTTGAGCTGGCACTGAGTCAGTAACAGAAGGGGTAAACTCCAGGACACTAGATGAATCTTGGCGAGACTTTGTATGAATCTCTGCTCATCGAGACTGTAGAGGCTGGTCATCATTATACTCGTAGAGTGAGACCTGAGCAGTTAATCAATCCCCATCACTGCCGAAGTTATGCTCTTGTCTCTTAGTTTTGGGCGTTTTTCCCTTGCCCTTGCCTCCCTTTGGAGGTTCCTTCT
>CM073598.1:183774-186274 GCA_037074985.1 Solanum bulbocastanum | reverse complement strand
TCGCCCCACAAGCCGTCGTCGGCATGTTTTTGTAGTCGCCCAACGGCGTAGCACGGACAAGCCATGCATGCCATCAAACGCCCACGCAGCACGCCCACTAAGCCCACAGGACGCCCATGACGTCCGCCTGCCGTCGCCTCAGTCTGCCTCCAACACCTCTGCCCCCCTTATATATGCTTAAAAAAAAAAAACCCATGTGACAGGAGTAGACATGATTTTTCCAGAGAATCATAATGAACATGTACAACCCAAATATGCACGTTCTAAGGTACAAACACACATTAGCTTCCACAAATGACTTTTATATATATAAAAAAATAGTTTTCAACAATTTTTTTTAATTTTTATTTTTTTCGGAAAATTCCAAAAAATTAGTAATAAATTAATAACAAATAGGAAAAATATCAAAAAATTATAAAATTAACACCAAAACTTCACAAATAAATATAGTAACCTTAAATCTAAAAATTTTGTAAATTTTAATTTTTAAAATGTGACGTAAAAAATAATAAACCGTCAAAATAAATTTTTAAAAAATGAATAAAGGTCGGAAAAATGTGTAAATGCTTGAAAACACTTCTAAACAAGTGAAACTAATGATAGAGTACATATTTGTACAAATAAAAGATGTTTCTATATCGCATCACACCGTAAAGTAATGAAGATTGGCACGAACGAACCACGTGAGGCGGAAACGTTGAGAATAGATGATGGAAAATAGATGAATATGTTGTTATGCATGAAGGGTGTTTCACACTCTTTCGATTTTTGTACGGCATTGACATCCACATGTTGTCGACTAGACCTCGACCAATGTCGCGCAAGCCACGGCCGATGCGGACAGTCCACGGCCGACGTCGGCTGGCCGTTGTGTGCAGTCCAAGGGCGATGCGGCCAGGCCACGGCCGACGTCGGCTGACCGTTGTGTGCAGTCCAAGGGCGATGCGGCCAGGCCACGGCCGACGTCGGCTGACCGTTGTGTGCAGTCCAAGGGCGATGCGGCCAGGCCACGGCCGACGTCGGCTGACCGTTGCGTGCAAGCCATGGCCGATGCGGGCAGTCCACGGCCGATGCGGCCAGGCCACGGCCGACGTCGGCTGACCGTTGTGTGATGTCCAAGGGCGATGCGGCCAGGCCACGGCCGACGTCGGCTGACCGTTGTGTGCAGTCCAAGGGCGATGCGGCCAGGCCACGGCCGACGTCGGCTGACCGTTGTGTGCAGTCCAAGGGCGATGCGGCCAGGCCACGGCCGACGTCGGCTGACCGTTGTGTGCAGTCCAAGGGCGATGCGGCCAGGCCACGGCCGACGTCGGCTGACCGTTGCGTGCAAGCCATGGCCGATGCGGGCAGTCCACGGCCGATGCGGCCAGGCCACGGCCGACGTCGGCTGACCGTTGTGTGATGTCCAAGGGCGATGCGGCCAGGCCACGGCCGACGTCGCCTGACCGTTGTGTGCAGTCCAAGGGCGATGCGGCCAGGCCACGGCCGACGTCGGCTGACCGTTGTGTGCAGTCCAAGGGCGATGCGGCCAGGCCACGGCCGACGTCGGCTGACCGTTGTGTGCAGTCCAAGGGCGATGCGGCCAGGCCACGGCCGACGTCGGCTGACCGTTGCGTGCAAGCCATGGCCGATGCGGGCAGTCCACGGCCGATGCGGCCAGGCCACGGCCGACGTCGGCTGACCGTTGTGTGATGTCCAAGGGCGATGCGGCCAGGCCACGGCCGACGTCGCCTGACCGTTGTGTGCAGTCCAAGGGCGATGCGGCCAGGCCACGGCCGACGTCGCCTGACCGTTGTGTGCAGTCCAAGGGCGATGCGGCCAGGCCACGGCCGACGTCGCCTGACCGTTGTGTGCAAGCCACGGCTGATGCGGGCAGTCCACGGCCGAAGTCGGCCCACCGATGTGTGCAAACCAAGGGCGATGTGGGCAGGCCACGCCCGACGTCGACTGAGTGATGTGCACAGGCCAAGGGCGATGCGGGCAGGCCACGTCCGATGCGTGCAACCCTTGGCTGATGTTGCCTGTCGTTGGCCGACGTCGCTTGCCCGATGCGCACAGGCCACGTCCGACGCGCGCAGGCCTTGGCTGATGCCGCCTGACGTTGGCCGACGTCGCTTCCTCGATGCCCACATGCCAAGTCCGACGCGCGCAGGCCTTGGTTGATGCTGCCTGGCCCCGGACGTGGAACACCCCTGCTGCCTACATAGACCCACATGCCCCTTGGCATCTTACTTGGCTTTAGAATCGCACCCGACATCCCGAAAAACCTCTTATAGCGACATCGTTACTGGGCCCTTAACATGTCATTAGGCATGAGAAATGAACTCAACGTCATGGAAAACCTCGCATTGGGGCATCGCTATTGAACGACTTTTTGATCGGCATAGAACATATAGTTCAACACTTAGCGGCAAACTAGTAAATTTCACGTAGCATGTTATTATCGCGACTTAATTTTCAACACTTGGTATTTTTTTTCCTTCCAAGGATGCAAGCAATA
>CM073598.1:106600-109323 GCA_037074985.1 Solanum bulbocastanum | reverse complement strand
CCCCAAGGGCACGTGTCGTTGGCTAAGTCGCCGCGACGGAAGCGTCGCGGTGACCGCCTTGAAGTACAATTTCCATCGAGCGGCGGGTAGAATCCTTTGCAGACGACTTAAATACGCGACGGGGTATTGTAAGTGGCAGAGTGGCCTTGCTGCCACGATCCACTGAGATTCAGCCCTTTGTCGCTCCGATTCGTCCCCCCCCACCTTCCCCCTCCCCCAACCTCAAATCCAATCATTTCTAACTTTTCAAAAGGGAGGTTTATGTATTGCTTGCATCCTTGGAAGGAAAAAAAATACCAAGTGTTGAAAATTAAGTCGCGATAATAACATGCTACGTGAAATTTACTAGTTTGCCGCTAAGTGTTGAACTATATGTTCTATGCCGATCAAAAAGTCGTTCAATAGCGATGCCCCAATGCGAGGTTTTCCATGACGTTGAGTTCATTTCTCATGCCTAATGACATGTTAAGGGCCCAGTAACGATGTCGCTATAAGAGGTTTTTCGGGATGTCGGGTGCGATTCTAAAGCCAAGTAAGATGCCAAGGGGCATGTGGGTCTATGTAGGCAGCAGGGGTGTTCCACGTCCGGGGCCAGGCAGCATCAACCAAGGCCTGCGCGCGTCGGACTTGGCATGTGGGCATCGAGGAAGCGACGTCGGCCAACGTCAGGCGGCATCAGCCAAGGCCTGCGCGCGTCGGACGTGGCCTGTGCGCATCGGGCAAGCGACGTCGGCCAACGACAGGCAACATCAGCCAAGGGTTGCACGCATCGGACGTGGCCTGCCCGCATCGCCCTTGGCCTGTGCACATCACTCAGTCGACGTCGGGCGTGGCCTGCCCACATCGCCCTTGGTTTGCACACATCGGTGGGCCGACTTCGGCCGTGGACTGCCCGCATCAGCCGTGGCTTGCACACAACGGTCAGGCGACGTCGGCCGTGGCCTGGCCGCATCGCCCTTGGACTGCACACAACGGTCAGGCGACGTCGGCCGTGGCCTGGCCGCATCGCCCTTGGACTGCACACAACGGTCAGGCGACGTCGGCCGTGGCCTGGCCGCATCGCCCTTGGACATCACACAACGGTCAGCCGACGTCGGCCGTGGCCTGGCCGCATCGGCCGTGGACTGCCCGCATCGGCCATGGCTTGCACGCAACGGTCAGCCGACGTCGGCCGTGGCCTGGCCGCATCGCCCTTGGACTGCACACAACGGTCAGCCGACGTCGGCCGTGGCCTGGCCGCATCGCCCTTGGACTGCACACAACGGTCAGCCGACGTCGGCCGTGGCCTGGCCGCATCGCCCTTGGACTGCACACAACGGTCAGGCGACGTCGGCCGTGGCCTGGCCGCATCGCCCTTGGACATCACACAACGGTCAGCCGACGTCGGCCGTGGCCTGGCCGCATCGGCCGTGGACTGCCCGCATCGGCCATGGCTTGCACGCAACGGTCAGCCGACGTCGGCCGTGGCCTGGCCGCATCGCCCTTGGACTGCACACAACGGTCAGCCGACGTCGGCCGTGGCCTGGCCGCATCGCCCTTGGACTGCACACAACGGTCAGCCGACGTCGGCCGTGGCCTGGCCGCATCGCCCTTGGACTGCACACAACGGTCAGCCGACGTCGGCCGTGGCCTGGCCGCATCGCCCTTGGACATCACACAACGGTCAGCCGACGTCGGCCGTGGCCTGGCCGCATCGGCCGTGGACTGCCCGCATCGGCCATGGCTTGCACGCAACGGTCAGCCGACGTCGGCCGTGGCCTGGCCGCATCGCCCTTGGACTGCACACAACGGTCAGCCGACGTCGGCCGTGGCCTGGCCGCATCGCCCTTGGACTGCACACAACGGTCAGCCGACGTCGGCCGTGGCCTGGCCGCATCGCCCTTGGACTGCACACAACGGCCAGCCGACGTCGGCCGTGGACTGTCCGCATCGGCCGTGGCTTGCGCGACATTGGTCGAGGTCTAGTCGACAACATGTGGATGTCAATGCCGTACAAAAATCGAAAGAGTGTGAAACACCCTTCATGCATAACAACATATTCATCTATTTTCCATCATCTATTCTCAACGTTTCCGCCTCACGTGGTTCGTTCGTGCCAATCTTCATTACTTTACGGTGTGATGCGATATAGAAACATCTTTTATTTGTACAAATATGTACTCTATCATTAGTTTCACTTGTTTAGAAGTGTTTTCAAGCATTTACACATTTTTCCGACCTTTATTCATTTTTTAAAAATTTATTTTGACGGTTTATTATTTTTTACGTCACATTTTAAAAATTAAAATTTACAAAATTTTTAGATTTAAGGTTACTATATTTATTTGTGAAGTTTTGGTGTTAATTTTATAATTTTTTGATATTTTTCCTATTTGTTATTAATTTATTACTAATTTTTTGGAATTTTCCGAAAAAAATAAAAATTAAAAAAAATTGTTGAAAACTATTTTTTTATATATATAAAAGTCATTTGTGGAAGCTAATGTGTGTTTGTACCTTAGAACGTGCATATTTGGGTTGTACATGTTCATTATGATTCTCTGGAAAAATCATGTCTACTCCTGTCACATGGGTTTTTTTTTTTTAAGCATATATAAGGGGGGCAGAGGTGTTGGAGGCAGACTGAGGCGACGGCAGGCGGACGTCATGGGCGTCCTGTGGGCTTAGTGGGCGTGCTGCGTGGGCGTTTGATGGCATGCATGGCTTGTCCGTGCTACGCCGTT
>CM073597.1:72174831-72182331 GCA_037074985.1 Solanum bulbocastanum | reverse complement strand
AAAATAATTATTGTACTCGGTTCTAAGAATTCATGTTTTGATATTCTATATAAAATTTTATAACTTAAAAGTACTATATATAAGCTTACATATTATCTATTTTTACATAGATATGAAGTTTCACACTTATCAATTGAAGAAATTCATCATGCAAGTTCAAAAGTTATAATTGTTTTCATGTTCAAGTGTAATTTCTTTTTTGAATTTTTTCTTGAGACATATATCACAATTGTATAATCTATGCAACTTAACTGTGCTCTTTTTCTTACGAAATGCCTTTGTATAAATATTTTTATTTTCTTCTTTATTTTCCTTTTAATGTTGATTAAACAACCAATGATTATTTCCTAAACAATTCATTCATTAGAGGTTCTAGAGTTATGTAATAATGACAAATAATCAAATTCATGCTAGAGTATTGCTAATATTTTTTAAGAACCTATTTTTTCCATTATTTATAATGTATGAATATTAGTAAAGAATTATTTGCAAGTTCAATGTAATTATTTATGACCACGCAAAGCGCAAGCAAAATACCTAGTGTTCTATATAATTAACGGAAAAGGGCCTAAAATGCCCTTCAACTATCCGAATTGGAACAAATTTACCCTTCTTCTACCTTTCGGGCCTAAAATGCCCTTGACATCAACCTTTAGGCTCTATTTTGCCCTTATTTTTAACTGCCTAAATAATAACATCAATTAACAAATTCATTTATGACGTGTCACTATCCTATTGGCTATCCTAATAATTAATTAAACTAATTAAAAAAATCAAACCCACCCAAAAGACCCACCCATAACCCAAATCTTTTAACCCATTATTACCCAAACCTTTTAACCCAATATCCAACCCCAATACTTTTAACCTAAAAAGACTTTTACGCTCATCTTCTCCAAATTTCATCTCTTCTTCTCCAAATTTCATCTCTTCTTCCTCAATCAAAGCTCATTGGAACTCAATCGTTCTTGCCAACAATTTGAAGTTTCTGTTCTTCGTGTTGTTGTGGATTAATATCCTCACCCACTCAAGTAAGAATTTTTCTATTTTTAGTATTTTCAGTTATTGTTTCGAATTCTAATGTTGTCTAATGTTGTTATAATTTGATGTATATTTACATTTTTATGTTGTTACATGTGGTATATGCTTGTTGTAGTTGTTTTTAGAAGATACATGTATTTTATGTTTTCGTTATTATCTCGATTTATTATCTTTTAATAATGTTGTCTCAAGCTGAAAGTTTTATCTTTTTTGACATATATTTCTTGTATTTTTCTCTGTTTTCCATGCTTTCTTGTCTGTTAGGTATGTCATACTTAAATGCATTTATTTATTTTTGGTGTTGCATTCTCTATCTAATCTAATAGACATAACATGTGGTTCCTATCCCCTTTGTATTCTCATAAAATATTGGTAGATTCCTTGTTTGTTGTTTTCTTTATTGTTTTCTGATAAGTCACTTTCTCTTTTTTTATATATGTCATGTGACTTTCTTCAAGAATGGGTGCAAAAGTTGATGTGGTCTTTAACTATGGGGGCAAGTGGGCCCTGACTCCTCAAGTTAGTTACATTAAAAAATTGACTCATATATAGAAGGAGTATGATCCAGATTTGCTATCATATATAGACCTTTGTTCAGAATACACTGAACAATTGTGTTCTAGTAAGGTGAAACAATTGCTATGCTTGGGGCCTTCTAATAAGTATTATCTAGTAGAGGGTGATTCAGGAATTAGAACACTGCAGAATGTATTGTTTACTCAATCTAATGTGCTTCAACTTCAACTGTTTCTTGTTGAGGAGGGTGAAGATTATGTCCCAGCTCTTGACATCAGTCAACTTAATGAACCTTTCCCTATCACAGTAGATGCAGTAACCAATTGTGACAGCAGCCAACTGAATGAATCTCTCTCTATTACAGTAGATACAGTAATTAATGATGATATCAATCAACTTAATGAAGCTTGTCTTGTGACAATAGATGTAGTAACTGTTGGTGGATCAAGTGAAGAAGAGAAGGGTGAAAATGAACCTTTTACTAGTGATCATAATAGTGATGAGTTGGAATTTTTTAGGAGGGAAAAAAGAAAAGAAGTAACTGAGAAAGTAGATAATTTTTTGGAGTTAGAAAAGGGTATGAGCTTCAAAAATCTTGAGGAAGCTAAAAGAATTGTGAGTTATTATTCAATTGTTAGGAAGAAGGGTCTTAGAGTTGTGAAGAGTGATTCTACCAGACTTAGATATAAGTGTGATATTGGTTGTCCCTTTTTGTGTCTAATATCAGAAGTTAAGAAAGGCCAAGGATTTGAAATTAAGACCTTAGAAACAAAACATACCTGTCAGGAAGCCTTTAAGAATAGAAGAGCTACTCAACAAGCTTTAGCACACTACTTCAAGAACAAGGTTCAGAATAACCCCAAGTACAAAGTGAAAGACATGAGGCAGGATGTAGATGATCATTTTTCCCTCAATATCAGTTATTCAAAAATGAAGAGGGTTAAAAGACTTATCTTGGAGAAACTTGAGGGTAGTTTTATTGATGATTTCAACAAGTTGGAGGCTTATGCTCAAGAATTGAGGGATAGCAATCCTGGTTCTAATGTGGTGATAAATATATCTAAAGATGCTTTGGAACAAGGGAAAAGAAGATTTTCAAGAATGTATGTTTGCTTTCAAGCTTTGAAAAATGGATGGAGAGCTGGTCTGAGGCCATTTATAGGGCTGGATGGAACATTTTTAAAAGGAAAGTGTAAGGGAATATTGTTGGTTGCCCTTGGACAAGATTCAGTAAAGCATTTCTATCCATTTGCTTGGGCAGTGGTGGATAGAGAAACAACCAGAACATGGAAATGGTTCATTGAGTTGTTGAGAAATTCATTAGATCTAAAAGATGGTGAAGGTTTCACATTTATGTCTGATATGCAAAAGGTAATAATTTGTTAATTTCCTTTTCACTTTCTGATTCTTTTTTTTTTTTTTTTGTATATAGTTGAACTACTTACTTGTTTTGTTGTTTATTGTTTCAGGGGCTGGTTGGTGCTGTTGGTCAGTTGCTTCCAAAAGCACATCATAGATGGTGTGTAAGGCACATAGAAGCCAATTGGGCCAAGACTTGGAAAGGTGTAGAGATGAAAAAATTATTATGGTGGTCTGCTTGGAGTACATATGTAGAAGAATTTCAAGATCAATTAAAAATCATGGGCTCCATGTCTGAACAAGCTCCTGAAGATTTGTTATGGTACCCTGCACAACACTGGTGCAGGGCCTATTTTGACACAATTTGCAAGAATCAAACATGTGAAAATAATTTTACTGAGTCATTCAACAAATGGATTTTGGAAGCAAGGTCAAAACCAATAATTAAGATGTTGGAAGATATTAGAATCAAGGTATTATCTATTTTTATTCATAACTAGTTGATATAATATAATCTTAATATGTTTATATATGTATATATATAAATATTTCATTGTTATGTTATGTGTAGGTTATGAATAGGTTGAAAGATCTTGAAGAGGAGGGTAAAAAATGGACAAGAGATTTCAGTCCATATGCTATGGATCTTTATAAGGATTACAAAATCATTGCACATAGTTGTCATGTTCAATCTAATGGAGACCTAGGTTATGAAGTGGCTGAGGGTGTTGATAGACATGTTGTGAGTCTTGTTAGGAAGAAATGTACATGTAGAACATGGGATTTGACAGGAATACCATGTCCTCATGCCATTAAAGCTTTAGAACATGATAAAAAAGAACCACTGAATGAGATGAATTGGTGGTATTCAAAAGAAGCTTATATGTTGGTGTACCAACATAAAATTCAACTAGTTAGGGGTGAAAAATTCTGGAAAGTGTATCCCTCTCATGCGATGGAGCCACCAAAAGTACATAAAATGATTGGTAGACCAAAAACTAAGAGAGTAAGGGAAAGGGATGAAGCAAGAAAGAGGGAGGGATTGTGGTCAAAAAGTAGAAAAGGATTGAAAATGTCATGTGGTCATTGCAGTGCACCAGGTCACAATAAAAGGAATTGTCCTCTGGTAAATTCATTATTTCTTAGTTAGTTATTTGTTACATTGTTTATTTATTAGTCTAACTACTATGTCACTTTGTTTAGCTTGAAAGAAGAGCACAAGTTCTTCCCGATGTGCCACTATCAGCACCACAATCAAGTCAAGAATCTGTCTTTATGTCGATTCCTGGATTTGTACCATCTCCTAGTGTTCAGACAAGCCAACCAAGTATTGATGTTGTTGGTCATTCAAACTTAAAGAGGAAAGCAAAGGACAAACATGCTGCACTTATTGATGAAGATGAAGATGAACTTGAAAGTGAGGATGAGAATGAGACATCAATAATTAGGCCTAGAGCAATATCTGAAGCTAAAACTAGGCTTCAAATGAAGAAGTTGCATTAACTATCAATAGGATCAAGGAAGATTAACTTCGGGGGTGATGAGAGTGGTGTAAGTATGCCTACCAACCTGCCATACTCACCAAGAAAGTTGACTTGGAAAGGCAAATCATGTGTGACCTCAAATCAGTTGGCAATAGAAAAGGAGAAAACAATTGGAAAATTGAATCCAAAGAGAGGCAAGCATTAGGAATGACAATTATGCATTATGCAGTGATTTTTGTTTGTTATGTAAATGCACAATGAAAACTTTTATTTTGTTTTTGTGAATCAGTCCTGAAGCTAGTCGTTTTAGTCTTGACACTAGTCATTTTGTGTTCTTATGTTTTGTGACTGGCCATGAATATTTTTGTGGGCCGAAAATATATTTATCTTATAAATCTTATGTCTTGTTGGAGTGTAGAATGTATATTGGAGTGCAGAATGTGTCACAGAAGTTTTTTCTTTATGAAATCAATTTCATTATGTAATGGCATGATGAAATAGTTTGCTTTTTTGATGTTAATCTGTCTTGAACAAGTGACTGCTAAGTTTTTGTGGGTTCAAAATATATGGCAATGCCACTTTTTTGAGAAGTAGTTAAGTGCAGATTTTTTAAATGGAAAAACTGCAGATTTTTTCAATGGAAAAAATGCAGATTGCTAAATGGTAAAAATGCAGATTTTCTAAATGGAAAAAATGCAGATTTCTGTAAAAATGCAGATTCCTAAATGGTAAAAATGCAGATTTTTTAAATGGTAAAAATGCAGATTGCTAAATGGTAAAAATGCAGATTTTCTAAATGGAAAAAATGCAGATTGCTGTAAAAATGCAGATTTCTAAATGGTAAAAATGCAGATTTTTTAAATGGAAAAAATGCAGATTGCTGTAAAAATGCAGATTTTTTAAATGGAATGCAGATTGCTATAAAAATGCAGATTGCTAAATGGTAAAAATGCAGATTTTTTAAATGGTAAAAATGCAGATTGCTATAAAAATGTAGATTGCTAAATGGTAAAAATGCAGATTTTTTAAATGGAATGCAGATTGCTATAAAAATGGAGATTGCTAAATGGTAAAAATGCAGATTGCTATAAAAATGTAGATTGCTAAATGGTAAAAATGCAGATTGTAAAAATGCAGATTTTTTAAATGGAAAAAATGCAGATTGCTATAAAAATGCAGATTGCTAAATGGTAAAAATGCAGATTTTTTAAATGGAAAAAATGCAGATTGCTAACATTAACAAGATTGCTAACAACTTTTCCATTACAATCAAGAGATCAACAAGATTGCTAACAACTTTCAACAAGCAAAACACGATGACATTACAACAAAATACTAACGACTACACCACTAGAACAGAGCTACACCAAATTTGTAACCTATAGATTGCTAACATTACATCAAAATACTAACGACTACACTACACTACTAGAACAGAGCTACACCAAACTACTAATGACTACATACTACTAGAACAGAGCTACACCAAACTACTAAGGACTACACATTACAAACGATCCAAGAAAAGAAGTTCAAACATAGCTACAACACACTACATCAACTTGGCAGCTACAAAACCAACAATAATACCCCAAGCGATCAGAAGCAAGCTTATCAATTGAAACCCTTTCAACTCCCACTTTGATTTATTATCATCCAAGTTCTTCAAATTAGAACATTAAATTCAATCCTCCAAATTCGAATTTTCAAAAAAGTCATATCATTCAAGTTAGAACCAATGTTTGGTTTATGAATTTCAATGCCACCCATTTCCTTTAGGATCTTCTTCAATCGGTTTCTTTCCTTCCGAATTGAATCTAATTCAATCTTTTGATTGTGAATCATCAATGACACATGCCTTGGAAGTTTACTATCGATCCAATCCAATAACCACAAGATAATGAGCCAGGACGACATTGAAACAACACAAAATTTAACAAACTGATGAAGAAGATGATTCCAAAAGAGCTCCAAGAACTGATGAAGTTTGGGGGAAATATTTAAGGTTTTGTTTAAAGAAATGGGTAATGGGTGATTTATTTGGATGGGTTGGGTATTTTGAAAGATGGGTCGGGTGGATCCGGGTGGATAGGGTGGTTTGGGTCAAACAAATTAAGATTTAATTAATTAAATTTCCAACCAATTACAGCATGCCACGTAATAAATGAAATAATTAAATATATGGACTAAGTAGTCTGTTAGTCTAAAGGGCAAAATAAGTCCCTAAAGGTTAACCCCAAGGATATTTTGAGGCCAAAAGATAAACAAAGGGTATTTTTGTACCAATTCCAATACTATAAGGGTATTTTAGACCCTTCTCCGTATAATTAAATCAATTTAATGCGATTACCAATTTCAACTAGTAATGGTTATATTATTTTTAAATGTATTTATTATAAATATTAAAGAGCCAGCACCTTTCAGCTTCACACTTTTAAATTCCGGCTCAAGTTCAGGCCTAGCTATAATTTGATCAGATACAAGAACTGAAAGCCCAAAGAGGAAAACATACAAGCTTCAATGGTAAGTAGAAAGCAATTTTCCATATGCTTAATGAAAAAATATATATAAGTAAAAACTTTAACATTAAATCAAAGGCTCTGACATGCTACGTATAACATCTGAGAGGTCCACTTAATTTCATGTATCTACGAACCAGGTGAAGCACACTGTTTGGAGATCCACTTAGTATCTCAACTGGCGTGGACTCGAGAGATGATAAAAATAACAAAATAGTTGATAAAGAAAAGAGAAAAATGTGTTTGGAGGAACAGCAATTAGACGAAGAGATTAATATGCACAAATACCAAAAACAGTACCTTGTACGCATTGATAAAGAAAATGCCCGCCGATCTATTAACCATTAGGTGAAAATGAGGTATCTAGTTATGTTAAAGTATGAAGGAGGTTCATGTAAGTAACCGTAAAAACAAAGCTTCCAAGTAGAAGGATCTATGCTTACCAGATTTTAAATTCTGACCCAAGAACAGTTCACTAAATGGCATAGATCACAATTTCATAATAATGGGGCCGATACAGGACTGGAAAAAATGGCTTAGTTCAATCTGGACCTCTCCAGAGCTATGCTCACTCCGAACAA